>JADEYK010001939.1:0-49507 GCA_015710095.1 Argyrosomus japonicus
ACATGTAACATTGGGATTTTATTGACTTTGTAGAGTAGGGGGGAATCTTTTATAACTTTTTTATAAAACTATTTTAAGATGAAAAAATATTTTTTAATAACAGCCACTCTCCCAGGAGCTCCATGAGCCCGTGCCCTCCGGAAACCTAACCCTGCCCATTCCAGTGCCAGTTCACGGCATTTTTTTGGAGTTATTGATTGATAAATTGAAGTGTTTATTTCGAATATGCAAACAAAAAATAAATAAGAGACAGTAAGGCAAAACATTTAAACATAGACATACATATTCGAAAAGGAGTGAGAAGAAGAATAACTTTATAACTCCCACCCCTTCTCTTTAAATAATAAATAACAATACCAAGCTTCCTTGCAACTTGTTTAGCTATACCTGACACTTGATATGGTCTGCTAGCTCCTGGTTTTTACTTCCTTTGCCTCCCTCTTTTTCATGTACCTCCTCAATGTTGACCTGTCAATTCTTTCTCTTTTTGCCACTGATCTGATGGACTTTCCACCCTTGACATCATTGGCTGCTCTCTCCATCTCTTCAAGGGGTGTTGAGCCCCAGCTTGTTTTCCTCTTGTAGGTTCTAGGCATGATACCTTTTCTACAATGAACATATGAACACACAAAACAAACACACAAAACCAGTAAACTCAACTGAAATACCATTTTATACGTCAGAGACTTATCTGAATTTCAGTGCCTTATGGTGGGTTAAGTTGAACCATTGGCTCAATTTACCCCATAGCCTTTGGCTCACTTTGCCCCATAGCCACCATTTTGGAAAAAAACGGGCTAACTTAGAAATTCAGGCTAATCTTTAGTGAAGTGATTCACATGATTTTATATGTTAGCAAATAACCAACGTGTATAATATATCATTTTAGACCTGGATAAATTTGCTTTGACATAACAGTAATTTTACCTCATATGCAGAAAATTTACTTTGACAAGCAAAAAACAGTTTTTTGTGTAAAAAAATACTTAGCACTTCTCATGTGTGCTTCCATCACAGCAAGATGGAAATGATGTGTGCTTCCTGAATTTAAGGTGACATGACAAAACATGTGCACAGTTACCCAGATACAAGGGGTGGGTCAACTTACCCACTGGCTCATCTTACCTCACTCTCCCCTACACCACACATCATGGTCACCCCAAAGCCAAAACTTGTTCTTTTCCTTCGATATTTTAGAATTTAGGATTTAGAATATAGAATAGAATTTAGAATTCAGAATTTAGAATTTAGAATTTAGAATTTAGAACCAGAATCTGATGACATCATGGTTCTTTTGCTCTGGTCTTGACTGTGGCCCTGCCTCGGGTACACCACACATCATGGTCACCCCAAAGCCAAAACTTGTTTCTTTTCCTTTGATATTTTAGAATTTAGGATTTAGAATATAGAATTTAGAATTCAGAATTTAGAATTTAGAACCAAAATCTGATGACATCATGGTTCTTTTGCTCTGGTCTTGGCTGTGGCTCTGCCTCGGGCACACCACCATCTTTTGCTTCAATCTTTTAGAATTTAGAATATGGAATAGGGGAGAGTGGGGTAAGTAGTGCCAATTTTTACTTAAAGTGCCCTTAAAGCAAGGGATAACAGTAATGCCTCCAACTAAGATATCTACATATAGTTTAGGATGTTGTGCATCCCTGGGAACAATTACTTTGGATCTTTAGAGAAAATACACTGGGGTAAATTGTGCCATTGATAATTGAAGTAAAACAGATCATTTTAATCTCACAAAATGCTATATAAAAGCAAGACAAATTCAATACAATTTACTTTTTTAACGTTTATTTAAAGTTTTAACAACAATCAAAGGCCACTTTTCTATAACAAGGCCTATACCATCACATGAACACCTAACTGACTCTTATTCTTCACAGATCCAGCCTACTAGGCCTACAACTTAACATCCCACTTGTCAATGCAGGGAAATATGAACTTCTGCTCCTTTCTGGCTGTACCACCAAGTTTTGTGGTGTGGGTGGGTGGTTTACATAAAGATAATTTACAACATCAAAGGCCAATTTGCTTAAACAAGGCCTAGCGCCACATGAACACATTATAAGCTACTCAGAACAAAATAAAAATTCCCAAATGAGCACCTAATCATATGCATCTTCCTAGATTCGGCCTACTACTGAACATCCCACTTGTCAATGCTGCAGGAAAATGTGAATTTATGCTCCCTTCTGGCTGTACCACCAAGTTTTTGTGGTGTGGGTAGTTTCTTGAGCACATCACCTCTAGGGATGACTCCTTCATCATCTTCTCTAAATGTGAAGATGGGCTTTCCATCAACAGACCTCTTACAACTTTGCTTCAGAAACTTTGCACTGATCTCGTCACCTTCAACATTCTCCACCAATCCAACATAGTTATAGGTTTTGGATTTTTTACCTACAAACTTCACAATGACAAAGTCACCAGCAGACAGATCCTTGTCAACATCATCTTCAACACTCTGGACATCTGAACTCTCATAATCAGTGGCATCCCTAAGTGGAATCGGAAAGTCACTCTCTTCTGAGCTGCTGGAAAGCACTTTCTTTTTGGGTTTGGTTGGTTTTGACCCTTTCAGGGCCCCCTTCTTATTTCCACTCCTTTTCTTCTTTTCAGCCTGTTCCTTTTCTGTGCTGTGTGTCTTCTCCAGGCCATCTTCTGCCTCATCATTGGTTGTGGAGTTTTCTTCTGAGCTACTGTACACAGCCGTTTTCTTCTTGGTTTTGTTTTGATTTGCAGCTTTCATAGCCCTTTTCTTCTCTCTTTCATTCTTTTTCTTTTCCTGTTCAGCCTTTTTATCTTCTTTTTCTTTGTGAGCCTTCTCCAACTCCATCTTCTCAGGTGTGTCGGTCATGATTCTTGTTTTCACTTTCTTTTTTTACAATTCTGTTCTTTCTTTCTGTGGCTTTTGGCAAGGGAAGAATGACTTCTGGAGACACATAACCCAAGTGAGCAGATTTGTCACTTGATAAGTGCTCAGGATTTAGCAAAGGCTCTCCTGGGTCTGGACCTGCTTCAAGGAAAGGAAAGGAAAGGAAAGGAAAGGAAAGGAAAGGAAGGGAACTTTATTGTTATTGAACACAGGGAACAACAAGATTTTGTGGTCAGATGGAGGGTAAGCTTGAGCCGCGCCACTATGTGCACCGCCAGTATTGGCCTACCAGACTTTTTTTTTAAATACCTGTGACATGTGTTGTCTCATGTGATGGTCCAGGCAGGTGAGCGCAGCTGCACTGGGTTCATCTTCTGGATTTGCCCTGTCTGTCACCACTGATGGTGCATAGTCTTCTTCCAGGAAGATGTCCCTGTTGAAAGGGTATATGCCTGTTGCTCTGAAACCTGAGGTTATGTTTGTTGGTGACATTGCAGAGAGGAACGCTTGCTTCACAAGTTCTGGGACCTCGTAAATCGATACGGTTCGCCCAGGATGTGATCGCATCCACCCATCCATTGCTCGGTTATAGTAGGTTTTGAGTGGTCTGTAGACAGTTTTGTCTAATGGTTGCAAGCGGTGTGAGGTGTGAGGTGTGAGGTGGCAGGGTGAGCATAATGACCCCATTCTTTTTGGAAGTTGTCACTGATTTAAGTGAGATGTGAGACTCATGGTTGTCCAGAATGAGCAGGACTGGGTGATCGGTGGAGCAGTTGGTGTGGCGGATGAAGTGCTCCAGGAAGATGAGGAAGGCGTCTTCATTCATCCATCCAGACTTTGTACAATGACCAATGGAACCTGCTGGTGATCCATTCATGAGGCTGTCCTTGAAGCGGACACGTGGGAAAATGAACATGGGTGGGACTGCATTTCCAGTGGCGTTTACTGCACAGGCCGCAGTGACGAGCTCTCCTCTTTCGGCAGTTGTTACTGAACCCACTTGTTTCTTCCCTTTCTCTGTGACAACCTGCTTGGGTGTCTGCACTGTCGTCACACCAGTTTCATCCATATTGTACATCATATGTGGTGGGAAGCTGTACCTGAAATGAGATAAAAGGTAGTGCTGATGATCAGAAAAGTTTAAAGCAGATTTACAATGTGTGTGTGTGTGTGTGTGTGTGTGAGTGAGAGAGAGAGAGAGAGAGAGAGAGAGAGAGAGAGAGAAAGAGGCCTTGGACTGTACATGTGATCATATCAGCATGTCAAAGCCAGATGATGATTAACTTACCTGTCCATCACTTTAGAGAGGTTATCAAAGAACTCCCCCACGTTGTGCTTATTAAAGGCAGTAGCTCTTCCAAGAGAGGTTGCTTCAGGAACACGGCATGCCAAATGGTATCGTGCTTTAAAGGCACTGAACCAATCAGGTCCTAGAAAAAGTTAAACGATTATCAGCACATTGCAGTTTACATTCAGATTTAGGCTAAGTTGAAACAGTCTGCTCCAATTAACTATCCAATAACCTATACTTCATCTAACCTGCTTTTTTGTCTCTGGTCCAGCTGGCAGGCATGTCAATGTTGTTTCTTAGTGCGAACTCAAAAGCGAGTTCACGGCATTTCATGGCACCTATGCCATGAAACATTGCTGCTAGTGTCTTAATATGGTCAGCAAGCTCTCTCTCCATTGTCTCATTAAGGACTTGTTTGGCAGCTGCCGTTCTTTCATACCCTGGCTTTGTTACTTCTCTTGATTTTTTCTTATCCATAAATCTTTTTATGGTCATCCTGCCGATCTTCATTTCCTTTCCAACCTGATGTATGCTCTTCCCCTGTTGCACCTCTCTCACTGCTCTTTCCAACTCCACAAGAGGAGTTGAAACCCTGTCTGTCTTCCGTTTGTATTTGCGAGGCATGATGAATGTCTAAAATTTAGAATATCACATAGTTTTAGTGATTAAATGTAAGAATACAATGTACAATAACAATAAAATACAATACTAATATATAGTAAATAATCATAAGTTGCCAGTGGCACAACTTACCCCAGGCCCTTTGGCACAACTTACCCCAGACCCACCATTTTTTTAAAAATGCATCCCCTAGCTGTTTTGAGCTGGCATCATGCTAACTGTATAGACTCATGCTGTAGCTTAATAAAGCACTAAAACATGTGTGAACTGTTTTCAAAGTTGTCTATAATTGTTCAAACACGGCAATCAAAAACCCTTGATCATAGAAATTTTACTTTGGAGGGCAAAAAATTGTTTTTTTAACTTAATGTGCTTACCTCTCAAGCTGTGTGTCTCCCTTCTTTGCAGGATGAGTGAAATGGATGCCTCTTCAAAAATATGTGGTCACATGACCAACTTCTTCTATGGTTTTCTAGATAACAGGGGTGGCACTACTTACCCCTTGGCACAAATTACCCCACTCTCCCCTATAGAGTTTAGAATTTAGAATTCAGAATTTAGAACCGGAATCTGATTACATCATGGTTCTTTTGCTCTGGTCTTGGCTGTGGCTCTGCCTCAGCTACTTCACACTAGAGTTGAGTCGGCTGAAACGAGTATCCGGTACGGATAAAGTACTTTTGCCGGGTATGAGTATTATACGAGTAATACGAGTCAATATCTGTGCTCAGATTGAATGAAAATCCTCATTGGGTAGCTGACTGTGTCTGCGTTCTGTGATAGGCTAGTCACAGCGGCCCTCCCCTACACACATACAGATGTATTGTGTTGCTGTGTCCCACTCTGCTCACTCACACACAGAACAGCTCTCTGTCTCTGCCTCAGTCGCTCAGGTTCGCGGGTCTTTTCTGTTAACGTTTAGGTATGGGATTAGAACACTGTTTTTTTCGAGCGCTTTCAAAGCACTCGCGAGCTATTTTGTATCCTGCATCTGTGCTCCCTCGAGCAATATTGTAGCCTGCGAGGAAAAAACACGCTTGAGCGTGCGCAGAGTCCACTCGCAAAACTTTCCTCTGCTCGCTCACAAAACTTTCAATGCTCGCGCGCGAGTGGGTTTTTTTCGTGGGCGTTTGTTGTCAGTAAGGGGGCGGGCCTGGGGGCATGCCAATCACCATTGTATCCCCGAATATTATTGGCCAGTTGGACAGCAAGCTGGGTAGGCCAACACCACTAGGACAAACGGGACAAACCACACAGCCCTGAATGCCTGAATAACAATCATACATTTTATATTTGAAATGTGTTTATTTACCATACACAGATATGGACATAGGTATAGACATAGACATACACATACCTCTGATAACAGATATTATTGAATTGATTTAATCATTGTAATCTGATTTGTGACCATATAAAATAAAACACAACTGATCACAGTATATTCAACTGATAATTTAACTTGTAATCTCATTTGTGACCAAATAAAATAAAACAACTGATCACAGTAGATAACATTGAACTGATAGTTTAACTATTGTAATCCAGTTTGTGACCAAATAAAATAAACACATCTGATCACAGAAAACCACTAACAGCCACCTCAATTCCTGCATGCCTCACAAATGACCACTACATGTTTGTGCTCCTTGCACACAGGTCTGGTGCACTGGGAACACAAGCTGCTTGCTTTTCTGTCTTTGGAAGTTTGGCAGATTGCACACCTCTTCCTCTTCCTTTGGCTCTCCTGCCTGATCTCCTCCTGTGGCTGTGTGGTGCCCGAGTTTTGTTTTTTTATCCCGCATCTTCCCATTGCATCTGTGATGTGCCTCTGGAGTTTGGTTGTGCCCTCCATGCGCCTCTTCATGTGCGGCATGACAAGCTCCTTGCCCAGCTCCTTAATGAACAACCGTTTCCCACTCATGTATTCTGGGTGCTGTGCAGTGAAGCTGGTGTATGCATTGAGGGTGGCAACATCCAGCATATTATACCAGAGAACCATTGGCCACCTCCTTGTTCTCCGCTTACATGTGTAGGTGCCCACCATCTGATCCATCAAGTCCACTCCTCCTTTTGTTTTATTGTAGAACTGGATCACTTCTGTTTTTTTCTTTTCATTGCTCTCATCCACGGCTTTGTCGTCGTGCATGGTACTCAGAAGGACAACAGACTTTCCTTTTTTCTGCATGTTGCCGCTGAATCCAAATTCAGAGCTGTGAATCTTACGTAGTTTGGATGGCTTCGTCACAGGTGGGATATCGGCCTTGTTCTGACGAAGTGTCCCTACGATTGTTAGGTCCTTCTCAGCCAGAGGGACACTGGTGAAAAAGTTGTCCATCGTGATGTTGCGACCTATTGGGGGGGGGATTGTACTGTAAATTCAAACACCTCAAATTTCATTCTTTCTATTTTGCTTACACAGAATCATTTAAAAATAAATTACACTGAAAGATTAGAAAAATATTGTAGATATTATAGAACCTAGAACTTATACATTGTAGATATTGTGCGAGAACTTATACATTGTAAAATGTACATTTAACAATGTATGTTAAATGTAGCTACTAAATTCTCAAATCCTAGTCAATAATTATGCACTGTTATCTTTCAGATGTCACCAAATGTCTGATCAGGTGATTATAATGATTGTAATAACAAGACTTACATGTTCCAGATGTTCCCCTGCAGCCTAGATATGTTCCTGGTTGCAAATATGCACAAATTTTAAAGGTTCACACTTAAATTCATGTGGGTCATTTCTGACCCATGTGTGTAAATTTCATGTAGGCATACAAAAGCTACGCTTAGTCATAAAGGAAGAAAATAAAAGTGATTATGATAATTTGTGCTAAACAAAACAAATAAAATGTACTTCATACTTGGAATAGTAAATGATAAAATACAATGATTCCAAACATTCAGCATAGAAACACTCAGCGATACATGAAATAACATAGGAAATCAATATGGGTCATTTTTGACCCATGTTGCTCATTAAAGGGGTAGTGACACAAAATGTGTTTTTATTAAAAAAGTAAAAAATAAAATAAGGATGTATTATGATCAAAAACAAGTTAATTGAGGAATTCCTGGAATACTATATGATGAAATTATTTTTTTGCAAAGATATAGCACTTAAAAACTCAGTCGGGTCACTTTTGACCCATGTTGTGCATCAAAGAGTTAAACTTTTAATCACATTTCTGCGACAAGGTATGATGAAGTAGTGTAACGCTAGCAAAATCTTACCAAGAATATTTGTCTCATTTCTAGTCCAAACAAATCTCTTTGCACTTAAAATAAGACACATCACCTAAAAAAGCAACTTGTTTTTAGACTGATTTTCAAGTGAATATTTGCTTTTTATTTTAAGTGTAAAGAGATTTGTTTTGACTAGAAATAAGAGAAGTATTCTTGGTAAGATTTTGAGGTTTTGCAGTGAACCTGTTCATTTACCATGGTTTACTGTTAACATTCAGCAGCACTTTATTTTCTTCTGCTTCAGGGTCAGGAAATGAACTTGATACCAATTTAGAGAAGGATTTAGGGAAGGATTTAGATGACAGTGGACCTGAGATAGAAGGAAATGACAGACACCAGGCAACATATTGAAGAAGAAACAGCCAGTAAAGCCTCCAGAGAGCCTCCGGAGAGTTACAAGAACGCAATGGGACAGGAGAGACAGGCAAAGACCATGGGCCCACCCTGCACATCACAGCACTGCTTAAGGTCAAAGAAACAAAGTTGTGAACTGCTGAGTGAAGAAGAGAGAACGGCTATCTTCAACAATTTCTGGGCCATGCCCTCCTGGGAGACACGCAAGCTGTATATCCAGACTTTAGTGGAACATGTAAGTGACTATTAGTCATAGCAAATTTGTCATCTCTCCTGCCTCCTTAGCTCATCAGCCTGTACTTCATTTCACTCCAGGTTTAAATTTAATGTGTCTTGATTGGCTATTTTACTCTTCTTTAACTACAGGTGCCTATAAAGCAGAAGAAAGGTGGTGTTTCATCAAGGAGAAAAACATCCCTATCATACTACCTGCAAGAGGCAGATAGATGTAAACTACCTGTGTGTAAGAATCTTTCTGTTCGACCCTTGGCATCGCCCCCAGAACCATCGGATCATGGTTAGTTGAGGACATGAAAACCAAAACTGATCCACCCAGACCCAAAATCAATAAGACTGGTAAGTGGGTTATTATATCAAGGAATGGTATGACTGAAGGGTTAAGATGTTAGTTGAATTTCCTTGCAAGTCTATAGTACATCTCCATTCTAATTTCCATGTTTTCAGATGCTGACCAGACCTTCCTAAAAGACTGGCTCTCTGGGCTGCCTTCCGTTCCATCACATTACTGCCGTCAGGTTCCCTCCTATCAGGATAAGAAGTTTCTGGAGCCAGGAACAGTTCTAAGTGACCTTCACAAGGAATACCAGAAAGCTGCTGGTGAAAGTGGTGCACGTGTTGTGAGTGAGACATATTTCCAAGTGTTCAGTGAGCAGAAATACTCTGTGTTCGTACCAAAAAAAGACCAGTGTGATGTATGTATCGACGCCAAGGTAGGAAATATAGATCAGGACACCTTTGCTACTCACACGAAATTAAAGGCTCAAGCTCAAGCTGAAAAAGCTAAGGATAAACAGGAATCCAGTGAAAAACTCTCAATGTGGACAATGGACCTTCAGTGCGTTCTTCTGTGCCCCAAGACAAAAGCAAGCATGATGTATTATAAAATTAAACTACCGATGCACAACTTTACTTGCTTCAACCTGGGTAACAAAGATGGGTATTGTTACGCCTGGGAGGAGCATGAGGGCTCCCTCAGCAGTGAGGTTTTTGCCCATCTGCAGTGCAAACACTTTGAGTCGGTCCTAGGGGCCAACCCAAACATTGAAAAAGTCATAGTCTGGAGTGATGGCTGCGACTATCAAAATCGGTGTTGTACCATCACAAATGCGTACATAGATCTGGCCATGAAGCATAGTGTCACAGTAGAACAAAAGTTTCTGGTTGCAGGGCACACACAAATGGAGTGTGACTCCATGCATAGCCTCATTGAACGGCGCACCATCAAAGATATTCACACTCCACGTGACTACATTGTCATCTTCAAGACTGCACGTCTGCATCCATCCCCATACAAGGTCACCCAGCTATTCCACAATGACTTCATGAAGTTATCTGGGGCCTATGTCACCAACATTCGACCAGGAAGAAAAGTTGGTGACCCCACAGTCCATGACCTTCGGGCTCTCCAGTACCTGGCAGATGGTTGAATCCGGTACAAGTTGAATTTTGAGTCTGACTGGGAGGACCTGCCTCAGCGACTCAGCATCCCCAAAGAACCGTTCCACTGGGTCCCACTCTTTCCTGCCCAACTGCCAATTACTCTCAGGAAATTCAATGACTTGCAGGCAATGAAACCAGTACTACCAAGAGTGACCCACCAGTACTATGACAACGTCCCTCATCAGTAGACAGTATGAAAACAAATTCACACAGCACCTGAGCGGGACTTTGGTTAAGGTTAGACAAGTGCAACAACCTGGTTAAGGATAGACATTTAAAACAACTTGCTTAAAGTTAGAAAAGTAACACAACTTGGTTATGTTTAGGAGAGTAAAACAACGTTGGTTATGTTATCGCCTAAGTCAAGGCATATTCTGCCTAAGTCACTTTTATTTGTTATGCAATCAATGTTGTGTCTTACTTTTTTTGGAAACTTGTTCACACATCTGGTTGAACTTTCTGTTACAATATCAATAAAAAATACCAATGTGCTTGCTAAAAAATGTGTTTTTTCTTGTTTTCCGAAAACGTTCAAATATGACTTAGGCTAACGGTGCTATATGAATTACATTGTCTTGACTTGAATGTTTGCTAAATGTCCAATGCAGTGTACTTCAATATGTTTGTCTGAGCGCTGTCTTTTGTTTCCTCCATCGTTGACATTAATCTGATAAAACGCTGATCATTTTTTGTAACTTGGATCCTGTTGCACACATAGACTGTACATTTTTTATTTTGGTAAAACTGTTTTGTTCATATTCTAGATGTACGGAGCCCCTAAAGGGACATGGAAAAGAAAAAAAAAAATTAAACGTTTCTAGTGAGCACGAGATACTTTCATGCTTTCATGCCATGCTCAGAGCCATACCAACAACATTAGTGTTTACGTGCAGCCGGCTGTGAGAGCAGCGCGCAGGGACCGTCTACAAAGTGCAACACCGAAAAGAGATATTACAACATAATAATAACTTCACTATGATACAGTGTAGTGTCACCAAACTCACTACACACTTCATTGATCCCCTACAGAAACACTTGGTTTAAAAGAAAGGCATTTTTCATAATTTCTGGGAATTTTTATTAGGAATATTAATCAATAACTGCACTATAATACATTGTAGTGTCCCCAAACTCACTACACACTTCACTGATCCCCTACAGCAGGGGTCATCAACTACATTTGTCCAAGGGCTAGAATTTTTCTCGGCAGACACTATCAGGGCCAGACGCTCTCGTAAAATTAAATTCATATTGTATCCCAAGTAATATATTATTATTTCATATATCAATTTGCCGTTGAAATGTATGTTATTTTTTAGCCTTTGTCAGTGTTAACAGACTCATATTACCTGTACAGTAGCGAGCCACAAGGGGGCGGAAACGATATTTTAGGCTTCATATTCATGAGGCTGTCAACTGCTAACGTGGGGAGGGTGATGCCGCTGGTCGAGGCGGCTAATCACAGTGAACTGATTGACATCCAGGCCGCTGGTGACATGAAGGCTGCTCTCCGTGGTGCTGAAAGCTTGTGTTGTGTAGTGTAATCTGTAGATTACACTTGGTTTGAAAAAAAATAAATCTTTTTTCATAGTTTGGGGGAATTTTTATTAGGAATTATATTCAATAACTATTACAGTGTAGTATCATAAACCTCAGCTCAACCACTCCTGTTGGGTACTACAACAATTAGTTTGTGAGAGAGGGCTTTAGTATAATTTGGGGTATTTGAATTTTGCGTCAGGCAGAGCGTGAAAAACAACAAAGTCTAAAGGCAGACTACCAGGGGCACGAAACTCCACAGCGGTATGGGGCACGAAAGGAGCAGAGCATGAAAAAGCATCAAAGTGAAATTATTGATTAATATTCCTAATAAAAATTCCCAGAAATTATGAAAAGCCCTTATTTCCCCAAATAAATGTTGTAGTGTAATCTGTAGGGGATCAATGAAATGTGTAGTGAATTTGGTGACACTACACTGTATCATAGTGAAGTTATTGATTAATATTCCTAATAGAAATTCCCAGAAATTATGAAAAATGCCTTTCTTTTAAACCAAGTGTTTCTGTAGGGGATCAGTGAAGTGTGTAGTGAGTTTGGTGACACTACACTGTATCATAGTGAAGTTATTATTATGTTGTAATATCTCTTTTCGGTGTTGCACTTTGTAGACGGTCCCTGCGCGCTGCTCTCACAGCCGGCTGCACGTAAACACTAATGTTGTTGGTGTGGCTCTGAGCATGGCTCGTTTTGATGAACATTATGTTGTAGCTCGTTGTCTATCTTACTACGGTTGAAAATATGTTTTGTGTTTTAACAACGTTTCACTTCAGAGTTATTGATCCCGGAAGTTCGAATCTGCCAATATCTTTCCAACTTTACCGCAGTCATTTACGCAGCCATTCCTTTAATGATCTTAATGAACCTAGAGGCATACGCACAGGAAGCGCAACTGCCTGTGCTTAACCTAAGGTTTCTAGTGAGCACGAGATACTTTCTAGTGAGCACGAGATACTTTCTCGTGCTCACGAGATACTTTCTCGAGCGCACCAGAAAAGTATCTCGTGCTCACTAGAAACGTTTAATTTTTTTTTTTTTTCCATGTCCCTTTAGGGGCTCCGTATAGATGTAATTCTTTGTCCCTGAAAATTATAAATGTAATGTTAAAAAAATATAAAAAACCTTCAATACATGCTTGAGCATTCATGCAGGAACAATATAAGCTATTGCCTACATTAACGCAATACAGAACATCCAATAAACTAATTTTTTTTTAGCTGGTTATAGTTTTGTCATTTTGTAGCATTTTGACAATGTAAGCACATATTGGTGACCTGTAACTTCTGATTAAGATAACATGAAGTAGTAGTTTTGATACGTACCCCAGGGTAGTTGTGATATATTTTATTATTATTTAATGTATATTTTAGTTATATAACATTTATAAATAGGTTACTTTGAAGCCCAACCAGCAAAGGTCACCCGCTACCCACAGCGCGTAGGTGCCTAGGTTAAGGCAATATGGTTGACCCATGCATTGAACCAAAATTATTCCATAATAACAGTTCTGACTTACGTCAAGGAGTAGCACTGCTAGAACAACTAAATAATTACTGTGTTTGTTTGAAGGAATAGGATGTGAAGAACTTAGAACTCCACCTGCCTGCTACTCTCTCAATGACACTTTCACTGTTAAACACTCGATTACCACTTCTGTCACAAAACAAACCAAAAAATATTTTCCAACTTTAGCCACCAGTATTAGTTGGGCTCTTAAAACATTGGATCCTTCTTGTCTGGTAAATGTCAGCTTCCTCTGAACTTTACATCATAGTTTGTAGGTTTTTTTTCTTTTTTTTTGTCCATTTCAATGGACATCGGGTCCAAACAGTTGTTAAAATACCAACATCATATGACAACATCATACCTATTTTTTGTCTTATAACATTGACATCACATGGAACATGAACTTGAACAGTTCAAATTATGTTTTTTTTGTAAGGTCCAAACAGTTTTAAAATATAACATCATAGATTTTTTTTGTTTTGTTTGTTTGTTTGTTTGTTTGTTTGTTTGTTTGTTTGGTTGGTTGGTTGGTTGGTTGGTTACAATTTACCAACAAAAATCTCACAATTCTGTCACTTTAGCCTCATTTTCTGTGGGCATATTTGAAGCAATTTCTCTGTGACACAAAACAGAAGTGCACCTTGCACTTGTCACAGTAGACATGCGTTTTTCCTGAACAGCCTGGCAATTTGCACCTTGTTGCTTCATTTTTTGCATCATAATTTGGCATGTGGTCCAGCATGTCGGTCTGCACCTCTTGAATGGGCCGTTTTTCCATGGCTCCTCTCTTTTATGGTGGCTCATCATGGTGAGTTGGACTGGGTGTGTTGGAACTGCTCGGCCTCCCTCGTTTTCCCAATGTGTGGGGCTTCCCCACGCGCACAAGAGCTTCTGCCACATTCAATTTGAAGTCAAGGAGATCCATGACTTGCTGTGGCTTAGTGCCCTGGCGTTCTTTGTCTCTGCGATACTCAAGCCAGCTGTTCACTACAGCAACATCAAAGGCATGAGTAATCATGCGCAGTGACCATTTGCGGGACCGGATGGTAATCCTGTAAAGGCTGATGAGTTGATCAAGCTTGTCCACCCCTCCCATGGCCTTGTTGTTTTTCGTCACCACCTCTGGACGCTTGACCTTAAGAAACCGCCCATCTTTCTTCTCCCACCTAGCAACTTCGTCTTTATCTCCTACACCAACAAAGTTGGAGGCCAGCACAACAGAGCGGTTATCAAACCGCTTCACTAGAACCACCTTTCCATCCCTACTCCTCACTTCATCGTGGTTCCCTCGCTCTTTCTTTGACATTTCCTTGTCACTCTTCAGTGGGGGCTTTGCAAAGCGCCCAACCCTAGCTGTGCCAGCCGCATGGATTTTCTTTTCTGCCAGCACTTCAAGGACATTGTAGGTGGTGAAGAAGTTGTCAAAAAAGAGCTTGTGGTTAGGAGTCTGGATTCTCTGGCACAGGTGGGCAACCACACCTGCTCCATGTCCTAAAACCTTCTTGCTCTGCTCAGAGAGCTCTGTTGTGGCACCTTGATAGATGAGGAAGTCATAAGCAAGGCCACTTTTGCCACAGAGGAAATATATCTTGACTCCCCATGGTTCTGGCTTCCCTTTCATGTACTGAATCACAGAAAGTTTCCCCCTGAAAGGCACAATCTGCTCATCAATAGAGAGATGTTCCTCCACTTGCAGCTCTAGACAGAGTTTCCTTATGGAGTCATAGAGTGGTCTGACCTTGTAGAACACATCAGTGTCTTCAGTAGGCCTCTCATTGTTGTTCACCACATGCAGGTTGGAGCCTGTCCTCTCTGTCTTCCTCATCCTGACCTTCCACTGCCTCAATCTCAACTTCTTTCCCTACCAGTAGTACCTCTGCCTCATCCCCGTCTTCCCCTGAAATCATTAGCAAAACATTATCTGTCTGTGCTATGTCACCATACTGTTCCTGAGTATGTAAGGGCCCTAAACTTTGTATTTATTTATTTATTTTAAATCTTATGTTTATACTAAAACATGACTATTTTTCAATATGACATTCACTGACTTTCTACACTCACCAACTCTTGGAAATCTATCATCATCTCCATCTTCCTCATCGCTCTCAAGAATGTCAATATCAGAGATATTTCCATTGTCGATCAGTTCAAGGACTTCAGGGCTGTATATTCTGCATATGGAATATTTTCAACTGATTATCAACTCATTCTCTTGTTCTGATTTACTGTTCTTATAGTAATAAGGTCATTCATCAATACTGGCGAATTGAGTTCAATAACGTGGTTTCAGACCCACTGTCCATTCTAATGGACAGCGATATTTGAAAAAATCCTGTGTAAGAACTTGCACTGAAACATGTGATATTACACTTCTATTCATACATTCCATCTTTCAATATTATATCAAAACTATGAAATCGTGGCACAAATATCTATAAATGTGAATAAAACTGTTGGAAATTATCCTTACTTCGACGTGTGGTGGATTTTTTTCAAACGTCAACAAGCAAAGCTATACTGCCATTTGATTGGTTGTTAAACGTCCAATAGAATGGACTTGAGGGTTCATGTGGTGTTAAATGTTGCAAAAAGTTAAAAAAAAGCCCCTGTCATGTGACGTCCGTTGTAATGGACACATGGTCTGAAGGGGTTAATGTTAATGTAGTTACATTAAGTTTTTCCCTTTCTGTCCTTCCAGATAGTTGAAATCAGCTGCTCTGTCTGAAAAACTCTGAGCAGAGTAGATATGGAGGCCTGTACAGAGTGGAAGGCAGAGAGTTGCTCATGACATTACGGTTAACAGAGTGTCAAGCAGTGGTTAAACACTGTACAAATCTACTTTTCTTTATTAAGCAGAGATAAGACAAATAGTGTTAAAAAGACAGTGACACTTAAAGTTAGTAAAACAGTCAGCCATTCTTCTCAATCTCTTTACTTGTTCATACAGTCGCTGCCAGCTTTCTTTCTGTAGCTGTTTGATTTGTATTCAGGCATTCAGGGCTGTGTGGTTTGTCCCGTTTGTCCTAGTGGTGTTGGCCTACCTAGCTTGCTGTCCAACTGGCCAATTATATTCGGGGATACAATGGTGATTGGCATGCCCCCAGACCCGCCCCCTTACTGACAAAAACCGCCCACGAAAAAAACCCACTCGCGCGCGAGCATTGAAAGTTTTGCGAGCGAGCAGAGGAAAGTTTTGCGAGCGGACTCTGCGCACGCTCAAGCATGTTTTTTCCTCGCAGGCTACAATATTGCTCGAGGGAGCACAGATGCAGGATACAAAATAGCTCGCGAGTGCTTTGGAAGAGCTCGAAAAAACAATATGCAATAACAATAATCTGCGTGCGCACGGGTCTCATTACGCGTGCGCGATTTATGTCAGTGTTCTAATCCCATATTTAGGGTTTCTTCAACTTCAGGTTTGTTTTTACTTCGGTTTGTACTTACTTATTAACCAGTAGAGTTCATTGTAAATCAATGTGACCAGTGATGACATGTATAGCCGCATGTCGTCATTCCACCGCTGGCTGTCGAGGTGGTGTCCAGCAAACGATGTGGGCTTCATAGACAATTGGACACCTTTCTGGGGAAAACCTGGTCTGATTAGGAGAGACGGCATCCATCCCACTTTGGATGGAGCAGCTCTCATATCTAGAAATATGGCCAAGTTTATTAGCCGTGACAACCCAGAGTTGAGACCAGGAAGCAGAGCTGCAGTCTTACACGCTTCTCTGCGCCTCCATTAGGGCAGCCACCCACCCAATCCTTTAGTATAGAGACTGTGTCTGTCCCCCGTCCACCTACATTATTTAAAGATAAAACAAACAGAGGAGGAGCTCATCATAAAAACCTAATAAAAATTAAAACAACATCCCCAGCAGTCCAAAATAAGATAATTAAATGTGGACTCTTGAATATCAGGTCTTTGTCCTCTAAAGCTGTTTTAGTCAATGAATTAATATCTGATTATGATATTGATTTATTTTGTCTTACTGAAACCTGGCTGCAGGAGGATGAATATGTTAGCTTAAATGAATCCACTCCTCCCAGTCATTGTAATACTCATATTCCTCGAAGTACCGATCGAGGTGGTGGAGTTGGAGCCATATTTGACTCAAGTCTATTAATAAATCCTAAACCTAAACTAAATTATAATTCATTTGAAAGTCTTGTTCTTAGCCTTACTCACCCAACCTGGAAAACATTACAGCCAATTCTATTTGTTATAGTATATCGGGCTCCTGGTCCTTACTCTGAATTTTTATCTGAATTTGCAGAATTTGCATCAGGCTTGATCCTTAAAACAGATAAAGTAATTATTGTAGGTGATTTTAATATTCATGTGGACAACCACAATGATAGTCTTAGTACTGCGTTTATCTCTCTATTAGACTCAATCGGCTTCTGTCAGAGTGTAAATAAACCTACTCATTGTCTGAACCACACTCTTGATCTTGTTCTCTCATATGGCATTGAAATTGATCATCTAATAGTCTTTCCACAGAATCCTCTTCTGTCTGACCATTTTTTAATAACCTTTGAGTTCATATTACTGGACTATAAGCCTTTTGGCAGAAACTCCTACAGCAGATGTTTATCTGATAGTGCTGTAGCCAAATTTAAGGAAGCGATTCCCTCAGTATTGAATTCAATGACTTGTCTCAATGTAGCAGAGGACTTGTCTGCTTCCTTTAGCCCCTCACAAATAGATCATCTGGTTGATAGTACTACAGGCTCATTACGAACAACTCTAGACTCTATTGCACCTCTGAAAAAGAAGATAATTAAACAAAGGAGGTTAGCACCATGGTATAGCCAGCAGACTCGTAACTTAAAGCAAGAGGCACGTAATTCTGAACGCAAATGGCGTGCCACTAAACTGGAAGAATCTCGTTTAGTCTGGCAAGATAATCTTAAAACATACAGGAAGGCTCTCCGTAGTGCCAGAGCAGCCTACTACTCTTCATTAATAGAGGAAAATAAGAACAACCCCAGGTTTCTCTTCAGCACTGTAGCCAGGCTAACAGAGAGCCACAGCTCTATTGAGCCATCTATTCCTTTAGGTCTAACTAGTAATGACTTCATGAGCTTCTTTAATGATAAAATTATAACTATTAGAGACAAAATTCATCACCTCTTGCCCTCAACAGGCACTGATCTGCATTCTGATACAGCAAGTTTGGAAACAGCTGTAAAACCTGATATATATTTAGACTGTTTTTCTCCCATCGACCTTCATCAAATAACTTCAATAATTTCTTCATCTAAGTCGTCAACCTGTCTCTTAGATCCCATCCCAACCAGGCCGGTCAAGGATGTTTTACCTCTAGTTAGCCCTTCTCTATTGGATATGATTAATCTGTCTTTATTATCAGGATATGTACCACAGTCCTTTAAAGTAGCTGTAATTAAACCTCTTCTTAAAAAGCCCACGCTAGATCCAGAGGTTTTAGCCAATTACAGACCGATATCAAACCTTCCCTTTCGCTCTAAGATACTTCAGAAAGCTGTAGCCAATCAACTGTGTGACTTTCTCCATAAGAACAGTTTATATGAGGATTTTCAGTCAGGATTTAGAGTGCATCATAGCACAGAGACCGCACTAGTCAAAGTTACAAACGACCTCCTAATGGCATCAGATAAAGGACTCATCTCTGTACTTGTCCTGCTAGATCTTAGTGCCGCATTTGACACCATTGACCATCAAAATCTTTTACAGAGACTGGAACATCAAATTGGCATCAAAGGAACCGCCCTAAGCTGGTTTAAGTCTTATTTTTTAGATCGTTCTCAGTTTGTTCTTGTCAATGATGAATCCTCCATGCATACCAAAGTTTGTCATGGAGTCCCACAAGGTTCTGTACTCGGACCACTTCTATTCAGTTTATATATGCTTCCTCTAGGGAACATTATTAGGAATCACTCCGTTAATTTTCATTGTTATGCCGACGACACCCAATTATATTTATCGATCAAGCCTGATGAAACCAATCAATTAACTAAACTCCAAGCATGCCTTAAAGATATAAAAAGTTGGATGACCTTCAATTTTCTGATGTTAAATTCAGACAAAACTGAAGTTCTTGTAATTGGACCCAAAAACATCAGAGACTCTCTTTCTAGAGACTGAGTTACCTTAGATGGGATCACCCTGGCCTCCAGCTCCACCGTAAAGAATCTTGGAGTTGTTTTTGATCAGGATTTGTCCTTTAATGTCCACATAAAACAAATTTCAAGGACTGCATTCTTCCATTTATGTAACATTGCCAAAATCAGACGCATTGTATCTCAAGCAGATGCAGAAAAACTAGTCCACGCATTTGTTACTTCTAGGCTGGACTATTGTAACTCATTGTTATCAGGCTGCTCCAATAAGTCTCTTAGGACTTTGCAGCTAATTCAGAATGCTGCTGCACGTGTTCTGACAGGAACCAAGATCAGAGATCACATCTCTCCCATTTTGGCTTCCTTGCATTGGCTACCTGTTAAATCTAGAATAGAATTTAAAATTCTTCTCCTTACATACAAAGCTCTTCATGGTCAGGCACCATCATATCTAAAATAGCTCATAGTAGCTTACTACCCCTCTAGAACACTGCGCTCTCAGAATGCTGGGTTCCTTGTAGTTCCTATAGTTTCCAAAAGTAGATTGGGAGCCAGAGCTTTCAGCTATCAAGCTCCTCTTCTGTGGAACAAACTACCATTTTGGGTTCGGGAGGCAGACACGGTCAACACTTTTAAGAGTAAACTTAAGACTTTCCTTTTTGATAGAGCTTATAGTTAGGGCTGGCTCAGGTCATCCCTTAGTTATGCTGCTATAGGACTATACTGCCGGGGGACTCCCCCTTTCAGGGTTATGCCTAGCCAGGCACGGTATTGGTTGAAGATGCAGTCACATCTCCCTTTACTGAAAACCCTCTCTCTCTCTCTCTCTCTCTCTCACACCATCACCACCACCATCTGTAAACATACATGTCTGTCATACATGTACATTAATGCATCTTACTAACTAAACTTCTTCCCCGGAGTTTCTGTGCTCTCTCATCCAGCAGGTTCTCGTGGATCGTGACTGCTGCTGTGGTCCTGCATGACGTCCACTACATATATTATTACTGTCATTAATGTTACCAGATCTCCATTACAGTTTATAGCTAGTTAATGATTTGCTGCTGCTGTGCATCTGTGTCTCTCTATCTCTATCACAGGTTCCACTGCTACTGTAATCATTTTATCATTCATTGTAATCCATTGTCATTTTTCATTGTAAGTATACAAAATGTTTCTGTTGACTTGTTGACTGTACACGTGACATCTATTGCACGTCTGTCCGTCCTGGGAGAGGGATCCCTCCTCTGTGGCTCTTCCTGAGGTTTCTTCCACTTTTTTCCCTGTTAAAAGGGTTTTTTGTGGGCAAGTTTTTCCTCACTCGAACCGAGGGTCTGAGGACAGAGGGTGTCACTCCCTGTACAGATTGTGAAGCCCTCCGAGGCAAAATGTATTTTGCGACTTTGGGCTTTACAAATAAAATTTGATTTGATTTGATTTGATTTGGTAAATGTGGGTGCTTGGTAGAATGCGACTCGCGTTGCGTCTCTCTCTCACACACTCTCTCTCTCTCTCTCTCTGCCGGTCGTCTGAGTTTTTTTTTTTTTAAACCGTCAGCTGGCTCTAACCAGTTTTTTTGACTTCAAAGTGTCTGACACTTTCTTGCTGTATTTCATAAAAAAATAAAGGTAGTAGTGGTATGAATAATATTACAAATTTTGCTACACACACACACACAAACACTCGCTCTCTCTCTCTGTCTCTGTCTCTCTCTTACTCACTCACACACACACACACACACACCTGGTGTGGAAATAAAAAAAATAAAAAAGAACCAAAAAAAAAAAAATAGAAAAATCATACTGATCATAAAAAAAATGTACAGTTAAACAAAGAAAGTTATGTTGAGTATGAAAACTCTTGTTCATTACATTTTACTTCATAATTGCAACCGCATGTGTTGTATTCATTGTTGAAAAACTTGTTCTGTAAATAGTTTGTTTGCTATCAAAACCATTGATCTGAAGCTGTCCTGTAAATAGTTTTCTAATCAGCAATAAATATAACAATTTCTGATCAACCCATATCAATTGCATGCTTAAAATAACATACCGGTTAAAGCCCTGCCCATTTCAAGACGACCTGACCCACTTCCGGGTTAAACTACACACACTTCCGGGTTAGGCCCCGCCCACTCTGAGTACAGATACAGATAATTCATATGGTTAAGAGATACAGATACAGATAATTCATATGGTTGAGAGATACATATACAGATAATGCTGTACTTGCTCATCCCTATCACACATCATGGTCAGCCCAGAGCCAAAACTTGTTCTTTTGCTCGAT
Source organism: Argyrosomus japonicus (assembly GCA_015710095.1). Taxonomy (NCBI): domain Eukaryota; kingdom Metazoa; phylum Chordata; class Actinopteri; family Sciaenidae; genus Argyrosomus; species Argyrosomus japonicus. The sequence continues at coordinate 21,552 of JADEYK010001939.1, forward strand.
GTTTTAGACTTTAGAATTTAGAATGTAGAATGTAGAATTTAGAATTTAGAATTCAGAATTTAGAATTTAGAACCGGAATCTGATGACATCATGGTTCTTTTACTCTGGTCTTGGCTGTGGTCCTGCCTCGGGTACACCACACATCATGGTCACCCCAGAGCCTAAACTTGTTCTTTGGCTTCGATCTTTTAGAATTTAGAATGTAGAATTTAGAATGTAGAACTGGAATCTGATGACATCATGGTTCTTTTGCTCTGGTCTTGGCTGTGGCCCTGCCTCGGGTACACCACACATCATGGTCACCCCAGAGCCTAAACTTGTTGTTTTGCTTCGATCTTTTAGAATTTAGAATGTAGAATTTAGAATTCAGAATTTAGAATTTAGAACCGGAATCTGATGACATCATGGTTCTTTTGCTCTGGTCTTGGGTCTGGCCCTGCCTCGGGTACACCACACATCATGGTCACCCCAGAGCCAAAACTTGTTCTTTGGCTTCGATCTTTTAGAATTTAGAATGTAGAATTTAGAATGTAGAACTGGAATCTGATGACATCATGGTTCTTTTGCTCTGGTCTTGGCTGTGGCCCTGCCTCGGGTACACCACACATCATGGTCACCCCAGAGCCTAAACTTGTTGTTTTGCTTCAATCTTTTAGAATTTAGAATGTAGAATTTAGAATTCAGAATTTAGAATTTAGAACCGGAATCTGATGACATCATGGTTCTTTTGCTCTGGTCTTGGCTCTGGCCCTGCCTCGGGTACACCACACATCATGGTCACCCCAGAGCCAAAACTTGTTCTTTTGCTTCGACCTTTTAGAATTTAGAATATGGAATATAGAATTTAGAATGTAGAATTTAGAATTTAGAACCAGAATCTGATGACATCATGGTTCTTTTGCTCTGGTCTTGGCTGTGGCCCTGCCTCGGGTACACCACACATCATGGTCACCCCAGAGCCAAAACTGGTTCTTTTGCTTCGATCTTTTAGAATTTAGAATATGGAATATGGAATATAGAATTTAGAATTTAAACCGGAATCTGATGACATCATGGTTCTTTTGCTTCGATCTTTTACAATGTAGAACCAGAATCTGATGACATCATGGTTCTTTTGCTCTGGTCTTGGCTGTGGCCCTGCCTCGGTTACACCACACATCATGGTCAGCCCAGAGCCAAAACTTGTTCTTTTGCTTCGATCTTTTAGAATATAGCATTTAGAATGTATAATTTAGAATTCAGAATTTAGAATTCAGAATTTAGGATTTACAACCGGAATCTGATGACATCATGGTTCTTTTGTTCTGGTCTTGGCTGTGGCTCTTCCTCAGGTACACCACACATCATGGTCACCCCAGAGCCAAAACTTGTTCTTTTGCTTCGATCTTTTAGAATTTAGAATTTAGAATGTAGAATGTAGAACCGGAATCTGATGACATCATGGTTCTTTTGCTCTGGTCTTGGCTGTGGCCCTGCCTCGGGTACACCACACATCATGGTCACCCCAGAGCCTAAACTTGTTGTTTTGCTTCGATCTTTTAGAATTTAGAATGTAGAATTTAGAATTCAGAATTTAGAATTTAGAACCGGAATCTGATGACATCAGCCAGATTTATTCTCCTTGTGCTCACATTTTGTGCTGGCACTCATATTTCAGTTCTGCTGCTTTCTTTCAAAATGTGTGCTTGAACTCAAAAATCACATGCTTTTGCTCACATTTCTTCTTCTTGGACACAAACATTTCGCTCGTACTCAAATATGTCCTGTGCGCGCTCAGATCTAAAGTCTACGCACTCAGATCTAAAGTCTAAGCTCTCAAATCTAATGTGCTCGCAGTCAAAACAAGCACGTCCTCTCAGGTTGAGGGGTCTGCTCAGACTGAAAGATGTCCCTCCCTGCGCTTAAAATAGTGTGTTTCACCAGCCAATAGGGAGACCGCTAGAGTGTGGCCCAATCTTGGGTGCGTTCCTTCGCCATTTTTGAGCGCTCCGTAGGGGTGGGTATAAGGTCTGTTTGTAAAACTGCTTCTCCCTTAAAATACACCAATTTACCATATTAGCCAGCTATTTGAATCGTCACCTATTTAAGACACCAGCTTCTTTATGTATAATTAATCTTAAGTAATCCTAAAAAGAGTTATCGTAGTTTAGATTTTTTCTAATTTTATATTAGCAGGATATTTTATATACTATAAATACTTTTAATGGCATAGCAATGTTACGACAGTCGAATGGTTAAGTACACTGTTATCTATTATATCTGTTATCTGGCATTTTAAACCATGGGACGCTGGTTCGCATCCCGGCCGCCGCACTCTTGCTGCATGTCATATTATGATTTTAAATTTAAATTAATAAATTACTGTTACAGTAATAGAATCTGTGTAACCAGCTCATTCTCTTATTGAAACGTTTAACATGAGATTTTTTTTATTGTATCTTTTAGTGTATTACAGTTTGTTAAATGTTTTGATGTCTGTTATGTATTTTAAACCCTGTTTTACCTGTACGGTGACCTTGGGTGTTTTGAAAGGCGCCTATAAATAAAATGTATTATTATTATTATTATTATTATGAGATGATGGGTAAACAGGCTAGGCTACGTGATTAAAAAGGTATAATGAAAAATACACTATGATGATAATGATTTGAGGATAACATTGATGCGTGTAATGCAGTGTATAACCTTCACCTACTACTAATTAGTTAGCCTATTTACGCTGACACCCGGGGGTCAAAGCCAGGGGCGCATAATTAGGTTAGTGTTGGTTATGCTTTCACAAGAAGAAGACTTTGAGCAGGTGTCATAGTCCAGTAGTGCCTCCTCCTTTCTAGTCCTATCACTGTTTTCCCCTCCCCTTTTTGTGTCTTGTTTGTCTTCTCTCCCTGGGAGTGGCCATCATCACCAGCTGCCATCCTGTCTCACCTGCAACCAATCCACTAATCAACTCTAGCAGTATATCTACCCCGGCTCTTCATCCAGTCTTCGCCAGATCGTCCTTTTGCCAACAGTGGTATTTCGTTCAGGCCTCTTTTGAAATTAATTCCTACTCGGATATCTCTAATTTTGCAAGCTGTTGTCGTTAACCAGTTTTTTGTGCTCAGGACAACTACCACCACCTCCTGCCAGAGATCTGCCTGCTTGCTCTCACCACCAACTTCTCCCCAACCAGCCCTGACTGCCTGCCCTTTGCCATCTCTTCATTCCCCTGCTTCAGCTCTGCCATTCCCTCCACGTCTGCCATTCCCAGTTCCCGTCCTTGACTCAATAAACCCTGTTTTTGAAACTCTTCTGAATCTGCTTTTGGGTCCGTTCTGTAAGCTCCCTAACAGCAGGATTCGGAGCGCGGCAGCCTACTGAGTGGGAGACGAGATGGATGGCCAAAGACCTCAAGTAAGTTCATTGCTTAATGTTGCTACAACTCAAAACACATCGTTCATATAGTTTCAATATGCAATTTGTTTGTATGCTGGCAAGGATGTTGAGAATCTATCACGTCGTCTATGGCTTATTGACAAACACAACATAGGTGGAAAGTAACTAAGTAGCCTACGTTTATTTCCCAAAAATATTATATTAATAAGGAACAACCTTTCATCGACAGAGTGGCAACATCAGAGATCTGCTACAATCAAGTTAACACAGTCAACAGTTTAGTAAAGTTCACATGCACAAGAGCAATAAAACACAAACGAAAGGCACCGCTGCTTACACAAAATCACAGCCGCAACTGTCAGTGTCAGATGAGGGCTTTTATCAGGGCGTTAATTGGATAGGATAGGATAGGATAGGATAGTACTCTATTGTCATTGTAACATGTAGAACGAAATTACAATAATTGGCAACGCATGATCGGACCAGCGGCAGGTAGGCACACATAATGATACGCGAGCTGAAGGGAGTCCCCGCTGTCACTCCATTCATAAAACAAGAGTAGTTAACCATGAAGGGAAAACGCACCACAATGAACAGGAAACTTTAATAATGTCATGAATGGATAACTAGTGACGGACGGCCACCCGCAGAACGTAACATTATGTACAATTAAATCTATATTTCTATAGACTATCAAGGTCTATTAGGCGACAAACTAAGTAAATCCTTGAATTGCGTCACAGACATCAAGAGAAACATTTTGGCAATCAGTACAAAATCGCAAGGGTTTATATGGGGAAAGCTTTGGCCTGGCAGACAATAAAATCTGAGGACGTGAAAGCACTCCAAGCCTATGCCTTATTTCTGAGGGGATGCTGCAATGTAATGGAGGAGCTCCAGTACATGCAGGAACTGGATATGCCCATAAACATGAGAGCCATTTTATCCAGGTTGCCATTCAAAAGCTCATGACATAATGGAGACAACTAGTCAACCAGATTGCTTTGTTGATCTGGTCATGTTTATTGAGCGTCGTGTCAGTATTCTGTCTGACGCTCTGTTTGGTGAAATACAGGAGCCATCTGGTGTTGCTGGGATAAAGACTGGCGCTGGGTTTAAGCCGCAACTCAGAGGTAACATAAAGGGAAATGTCATGGCCACCACAGTAACATCTATGGAAGTGCCCGAGGAAGGCAAAGAGTCAATGTCGGATCCAGGGAAGGCTGAAAAAGCTGGATGCCTTTGCTGTGCTCGTAGCCACTCTTTAGAGGAGTGCAAACAGTTCAAGGGAAAGAAGCATAAGGAAAAACTTCAGTTTCTGAGAGGAAAAGGGATTTGTTTTGCATGTTTATGTGTGGGACACATGAGCCGTGAGTGTGAGAGGCGCTTGACATGCAAGGTTTGTGGTCAAATCCATCCCACTGTGCTTCATATCAAAAGGCAACCAGTCCTGGAACCACTGGAAACATCTAACCAGTCAACTTCACACAAAACATGTGGACATACAGGGGCCGGTAAGGACCGGTGTGTGTTATCCATCCTCCCTGTAAAGGTTAAAAGTGCAAAGGGAAATCACATCATACAAACATATGCATTTTTGGACAGGAAGTTCAGCCACATTCTGTTAAGAGAACCTAATGCAGAAGTTGAACGTCACAGGAAAAAAACAACAACTTCGTGTTGGGCACAATGGGAAGAACACGTGACAACATGTGAAGAACTGGCAAACTGGCCATATTTGTCAAAAGTGAACATCCCAAACATAAATGCAAATGTCGACCTGTTGATAGGAACCAACGCTCCCAAAATATTAGAACCGTGGGAGGTCATTAACAGTTACGGGAGTGGCCCGTATGCTGTCAAGACAGTGCTGGGATGGGTTGTTAATGGTCCACTGAATGGAAACAGTGGTGCTTCAGAGGCGGACCTGCCCTTGGCTGTGGTGAACAGGATCTCTATTGGTAAACTCAAAGAAATGCTGGTCAAGCAGTACAACCACGAGTTTAATGACAAGACCGCAAAGGAGAAAGAAATGTCCAGGGAAGACCTCAGGTTCCTGGAAATTATGGAGCACTCAGCAGTACTTCAGGAGGGAAGATATTGTTTGAGATTGCCATATAAGAACAAGGAGATCTGTTTGCCTAATAATTTTGCAGTGGCTAAGCAAAGGATCCAGGGTTTGAGGAAAAGATTCCTGAACAATGTACACCTGCACCAGCAGTATGCTGGGTACATGAGCACACTCATTAGTAAGAACTATGCAGAGCAAGTGCCTCAGCAACAGCTGCATCGTGAAGGGGGGAAGGTGTGGTACATCCCTCACCATGGTGTTGTAGGGTCCTAACCTTACCAGCTCTTTGCTGGGAGTTCTTCTTCGTTTCAGGAGGGAACCAGTGGCATTCATGGGTGATATCCAGGCTATGTTTCATCAAGTGAAAGTTGCTGAGGAAGACCAAGATTTCCTTCGCTTTCTTTGGTGGCCAAATGGGGACATCACTCAGGACCTCACGGAATATCGGATGACGGTACACCTGTTCGCCGCTGTATCATCTCCCAGTTGTGCAAGCTATGCACTGAAGAAAACTGCTGATGATAATCAGTCTGAGTTTTTGGATGAAGTGAGTCAATCTGTCAAGCAGAATTTCTATGTGGATGACTGTATTGTACTGTACTGTACTGAAGAGCTCAGCCACCGAAGAAGAGGCCATTCAAATGATAAAAGATCTTAGTGCTCTGTGTCAAAAGGGTGGTTTCATTTTGGAAAAATGGATCAGCAATAGTTGTGTGGTATTGCAAGCCATCAAAGAGGATCAAAGGGCCAAGGACCTAACAGAGTTGGATCTGGACCGGGATAAACTTCCAGTGGAAAGGGCTCTGGGTTAACAATGGTGTGTTGAGACTGACTCTTTCAGGTTCAAGATGCAGGTGAAACAACAGTCTCTAACCAAACGTGGCATGTTGTCGGTTGTCAGCTCAGTGTATGACCCGTTGGGTTTTCTGGGACCAGTCACCTTGTCTGCCAAGATTATGCAGCAAGAGCTCTGTAGGAGAGGCTGTGGATGGGATGATGAGCTACCAAGGGACATCTTACCCCGATGGAAAAGGTGGTTGGAAGACTTGGATCAGTTGGCTGCATTCAATGTGGAAAGGTGCATCAAGCCAGTGGAGTTCGGAGAGATTAAATGTGCCCAACTACATAATTTTGCAGATGCCAGTGAAAGTGGGTATGGAACTGTCACATACATCCGAATGTTAAATCAGAAAAATTACATCCAGGTGGCTTTTCTGCTTGGTAAAGCCAGAGTGACACCACTGAAGGCTGTAACTATTCCTCGACTGGAGTTGACAGCAGCTGTCCTTGCTGTCAGAGTGGACTCATTGCTGAAGGCAGAGTTGGACTTCCAGGTGGAGGATTCAGTCTTTTGGACGGACAGCACTTCAGTGTTGAAATATCTTACCAACGAGGACAGACGCTTTCATACGTTTGTGGCCAACAGAATCTCGACCATCAGAGAAACATCTGAACCCTCACAATGGAGGCATGTCAGTTCCAAAGACAATCCAGCGGATGATGCATCGAGGGGAATGAAGGTCTCTGACTTTCTGAACAACAGCAGGTGGCTCGAAGGTCCTGCATTTCTTTGGAAGCAGGAGGAGGACTGGCCTAAAACTGTGATGGACGTCTCAATGGACTCTGATGACCAAGAGGTCAGGAAAGAGGCAACAGTAAATACCATTAGTGTGGGTGACATCTCTAGTCCTACTGACCAGCTCATTACATACTTTTCTGATTGGAGGAGGCTCAAGAGAGCAGTTGCCTGGCTCCTCAGGGTAAAGGCCATGTTGTTGGCACAGAGTCGCTTGAGGAAGCAGTTGGAGGCTTCTGTGGTTAATTATCAGGAGCAAAGCAGTCAGAACAGTTCAAGGCGGGCTAAAGGACAGAAGGTCACAACGACATCCAGGAGTGGCACTCCTGCTGGATGATTTATTGGCAGCAGAGATTGCCATAATTCATTATTGTCAGCAGCAGAGATTTGGTGAGAAGATTTCTGCTTTATCATCTGGGAAAATGACAGTGAGCCGACGGAGTCCCATATACAGGCTGGATCCAGTTTTGGAGAATGGACTCCTGAGAGTCGGAGGAAGATTGAGTAGAGGAGCAATGCCGGAGGAAGCTAAGCATCCACTCATTCTCTCCAAAGATCAACATGTCTCTATGCTCGTTCTTAGACATGTACACCAGAATCTGTGCCATAGTGGACGGACTCACACACTGTCGAAGGTTAGGAAGAAATTTTGGATCACAAACGCCAATTCAGCTGTCAGGAAGATCATTGGGGAATGCATCTTTTGTAGATGCTACAATGGAAGAGCAGTGGAACAAGAAATGGTGGATCTGCCAAAGATGAGAATCCTTCCCGATCTACCTCCATTTACCAACACAGGAGTGGATTACTTTGGACCAGTTGAAGTGAGGAGAGGAAGGTCAACCTGCAAGCGGTACGGAGTTATATTCACTTGTATGGCAAGCAGGGCCGTCCACCTGGAGGTGGCTAATTCACTGGACACAGATGCATGCATCAATGCTCTGCAACGTTTTATCAGCAGAAGAGGACAGGTGGCACACCTAACATCAGACAATGGCACTAACTTCATTGGGGCAGACAGAGAACTGAAACAGGCTCTTACTGCTTTGAATCAGGACAGGATTCGAGGAGTTCTCTCACAGGTTGGAATCCATTGGAGTTTTAATCCACCAGCAGGCTCACACCATGGTGGTGTGTGGGAAAGGATGATCCGCCTGGTGAGAAGAGTTCTCAGTTCTGTTCTACTTCAGCAGAAGCTGGATGATGATGGACTGCATACAGTGTTCTGTGAAGTGGAGGCCATTTTGAATGATCGTCCAATAACCAAGCTTTCAGATGATGTCAACGACCTGGAACCTCTCATGCCGAACCACCTACCTCTCTTAAAGGGTAAACCAGCTTTGCCACCTGGAGTGTTTGAACCGCATGACCTGTATGTGAAAAGGCGCTGGAGACAAGTACAGTACCTCTCAGATCTTTTCTGGAAGAGATGGATACGGGAGTACTTGCCCTTGCTCCAAGAGAGGAAAAGTGGAATGAGAAGAAAAGAAGTTTGACAACTGGAGATATTGTGGTAATAATGGATTCTTCAGCTCCACGTGGTTTCTGGCCACTTGGCAAGGTTCTGGAGGTTTTTCCAGACAAACAAGGACTTGTGCGTTCTGTGAGGTTGCAGACAAAGACCAACATTATTGAAAGGCCTGTGACAAAACTCTGTTTGGTACATGAAATATAAATTTGTCTATACTGTACTGTAACTTGGTTTATCATAACATATTGTCTCCTTTCTTTTTCTTTTTTTTTTTTTTTTTTGTTATGTTTTGAATTGTTATGTCAATCTGCCATTAACAATTAGGGGCCGGTGTATAGGAGCCAAATATGTTATAATGGTTGTCTGTTTAAAGTGTAGTTCACGCTGTGTGTGTGTGGTGTCGCTGTGCTGTCACCTAGGGGCTCAGGTGTGTATATAGGAAGTGACATCACTGTTGTTGTCAGGTGTTTGACCCGGAAGGGCAAATGGTTTTTGACCGCTGTGGCGCAAAATGTTTGTCGTGCTAGAGTTGGAAAAAAATTGTCACCATGATTCATCAAAGGAAGATCGTCTGGAGTTTTACTCAACAACAGAAAGCAAACGAACAATAGCGAGAGGCGCGTCAACCAGGTTACTCCACGTTAAACTACCTCAGTAGCTTCAGTAGTGGACTAAGCTCCTTTAACACGATGTATTACAGTTTCATTCCAATTCATTTCACTCTATCCAGGCAGCTTGTTTAATGTTGTTGTAAATGCATATATTTATAATCAATGGCTTCATTAGTTGATAACAAACCTTTTACAAATTCTTTATAAATCATACATCATTCAGTCTTTAGGGGGTTACCCTCTGGTCATCCAAACACATATCCATTTATTAATAATTTATTAACTTTAATAACAGCTGACTTCAATTGTCAGCAATGACTGCAGACCTGATTAGCCTTTGAAAATGTGAAATGATAATTCTTTATTGAATATGAATTTATAACCACAGACCCGATGAGTCATCAGACAATGTTAGTAAAAAGGGGGGATTTTAACAAGATGGCAACCCAAAATTTATACTTATTGATGATTTACTATAAATGAAGTCATTGATTAATAATCATAAATTCCTTAAAGCTACAGTGTGTAATATAGCTTTATTTCAAAATATGAATATACTACTCATATATTTGTATATGGGTATAATCACTATAAAATGAAAGTATTTGGTTTTCGTAGCCTTAGAATAATTCTTTTATTTAGCAAGGGTCGCGCTTAAGTGAGTGGCCATGCACCACCATGTTTGTTCGGCAGCCCGAAGGTCAGCCAGAGAGCATGTTTCGCTTTTAGGATGAGAAGCCCGCCAACCAAAAGAAAAAAAAAAATGAATGAGGATATAGGAAGGAGGAAGAAAAGGCAGAGACCAGAGTTAGTATTTAGTAGAGTTTGGAAGAAGATAAGAGTAAGACGCGGTTTCTGATCAAAGTTTGTCCTCGGAGGCCACTGTCTATTCACCGAGGGGAGGGGTGAGCAAGTAAGCGATTCAATCGCTGCAGTCTAGAATTGGAAAACTAGACGGCCCTTTCTCTTACACACTGTAGCTTTAATAACTGAGCCTTATCATAGTGATAAATGTCATTGAATGTCATTTTGAATTTAAGATCATATGTTGACCTCACTTTATTTAATGAGCTTTTTTTTTCAAGAAAACGTGTGTTTTGTCTACTTTTCCCACAGAATATCCTTACACGTCACATCTTGGAGAGACTGCAGAGCAAGCTACAATATGTGTACAGCCGTCCTGACTCAGAGCTAGACTTGGACTACCTTGATTTCATGTGCACTCATGAATTAATAATCATGGATGCATTGACAGACCAAATTGAGTTGCCTGTGAATATAATTAGTTCCCTAAGAGAGATGCGCAACCTGATTAGACGTCAGGTTGAAAATGAGCAACAGTTTCCATGTATGGAAATACAGACGGTGCAAGGGACAAGGGGACGACCAAAATTTGAAATGAAGCATGATCAGTTACAGGCCTTGATAAACACCCAGTTGCCAATTACATGTATTGGAAAACTGCTGGGAGTAAGTGAGTTGACAGTGTTCCGTTGCATGGCAGAATTTGGCATTTCTGTGGCTGGGTCATACAGTTCAATGTCGGACCAGGAGCTAAACAGTTTAGTGTGTGAAATCAAGGCTGAGATGCCCCATATTGGCTACAGGTTAGTCCAGGTAAGGCTGAGGTCCTTAGGCCACAGGGTGCAGTGGAACAGAGTGAAGGCAGCTATGCACAGAGTAGATGCAGCTGGGACTATTGCTCGTTTGACACAGGTGGGCTGTGTCGTGAGGAGGAGCTATTCTGTCAAGGCACCTCTTTCTCTGGTTCATGTGGACACTAACCATAAATTGATCAGGTAACTCTAGGTTGAATTGCAAATTGCATAGAAAGTTATATTAATACTATGTAACATACATACTGTACACTCACCTATTTGTTCTCATAAACAGGTATAACATAGTAATTTTGGGGGGCACTGATGGCTTCTCCAGAAAGGTACTCAGATGAGATTAATATCATTAAATATAATACTGTTATCACTAATTTCGGAATATTTCTTGCATGTTTTGTGTTACGTAACACTATCAAATGATGCTGTTTCAATGACTTACACTCATTGTAACACAAGGTTGTTAATGTCCTATATTTAACACCAGCTATTTATTTTGTCCCATATCTGTTTGTGTCCAGATCATGTACCTCGAACCTGCCAACAATAATAAGGCATCCACAGGCCTTACATTTTTCCTAACCTCTTGTGAGAGGAATGGATTGCCTTCAATGTGCGTATGTACAGTACAGGGGCTTATACAGTTAGATATGCTTCACGTTTTAATTACCCTGCTGAAATGCATTAAAACTTAATTTGTGTTTTTTGTTAATTTTATGCTTGCTTTTTCACATAAATGCCAGGGTCAGAGGTGATCAAGGCGTGGAGAACATTGATATTGCTCGATTCACGTTCACTGTCAGAGGAACGGATCGGTCGAGTTATTTCGGGAAAAAGTGTTCACAATCAGAGGTAAATAAATCTATAACAATGTATTATAAACCTTGAGTCAGCATTGATTAATTAATTAATCCTTAATTTGTCTTGTGTGTGTGACAAGTTTAATGTCAAACAGCATAATTTATTCAATGTAATTTAAAACTGTACATGTAGTCATTTAATTTCCACTGCTTCTTTTTATTTAAAATGTTGTCCTATTACAGGGGTTGTTATTGTGTAGATTTCAAGGCATGTGATTATTATCAGTACTCCTATTACATTTTACACAATCTACAAGTTAAAATGTGACTGCTTCTTTTCCCTAAGATTTGTCATTTCTGACAGAATTGAACGTCTTTGGCGTGATGTCTGGAACGCAGTGACCTGCACATACTATGATGTCCTGCACAGTCTTGAGGAAGAGGAACTTGTCGACATCACAAACACACTGCACATCTTTCTGGTTCACTTTGTGTTCCTTCCTCGTGTGCGCAGAGACCTCCACACCTTTACCGAGGGCTGGAAATACCACCCACTCCGCACTGAGGGAAACATGACCCCTCAACAGCTGTGGGATTTGGGCCTGCTGCAGAACAGCACACATGAGGCTGACAATGTGAAGACGAAGAAGAAGAAGAAGAAGAAGAAGAAGAAGGGCAGACCATGTTGAAGAAGAAGAAGGTCAGACACTGAAGAAGAAGAAGGTCAGACCATGAAGAAGAAGAAGAAGAAGAAGAAGAAGAAGAAGGTCAAACCATAAAGAAGAAGAATAATAATAAGAAGAAGGTCAAACCATGAAGAAGAAGAAGAAGAAGAAGAAGAAGAAGAAGAAGAAGAAGAAGGTCAGACCATGAAGAAGAACAAGAACAAGAAGGTCAGACCATGAAGAAGGTCAGACCATGAAGAAGAAGAAGAAGGTCAGACCATGAAGAAGAAGAAGAAGAAGAAGAAGAAGGTCAGACCATGAAGAAGAAGAAGAAGAAGGTCAGACAATGAAGATGTAGAAGAAGAAGAAGAAGAAGAAGAAGAAGGTCAGACCATGAAGAAGAAGGAGAAGAAGAAGAAGGTCAGACCATGAAGAAGAAGAAGAAGAAGAAGAAGAAGAAGAAGAAGAAGAAGGTCAGACCATGAAGAAGAAGAAGAAGAAGAAGAAGAAGAAGAAGAAGAAGGTCAGACCATGAAAAAGAAGAAGAAGGTCAGACCATGAAAAAGAAGAAGAAGGAGAAGGTCAGACCATGAAGAAGAAGAAGAAGAAGGTCAGACCATGAAGAAGAAGAAGAAGAAGAAGGTCAGACAATGAAGATGTAGAAGAAAAAGAAGAAGAAGAAGAAGAAGGTCAGACCATGAAGAAGAAGAAGAAGAAGAAGAAGAAGGTCAGACCATGAAGAAGAAGAAGAAGAAGAAGAAGAAGAAGAAGGTCAGACCATGAAAAAGAAGAAGAAGAAGAAGGTCAGACCATGAAGAAGAAGAAGAAGAAGAAGAAGAAGAAGAAGAAGAAGAAGGTCAGACCATGAAGAAGAAGAAGAAGAAGAAGAAGAGAAGAAGAAGGTCAGACCATGAAAAAGAAGAAGAAGAAGAAGGTCAGACCATGAAAAAGAAGAAGAAGGAGAAGGTCAGACCATGAAGAAGAAGAAGAAGAAGAAGAAGGTCAGACCATGAAGAAGAAGAAGAAGAAGAAGAAGGTCAGACCATGAAGAAGAAGAAGAAGAAGAAGAAGAAGAAGAAGAAGGTCAGACCATGAAGAAGAAGAAGAAGAAGAAGGTCAGACCATGAAGAAGAAGAAGAAGAAGAAGAAGTTCAGACCATGAAGAAGAAGAAGAAGAAGAAGAAGGTCAGACCATGAAGAAGAAGAAGAAGAAGAAGAAGAAGGAGAAGGTCAGACCATGAAGAAGAAGAAGAAGGTCAGACCATGAAGAAGAAGAAGAAGAAGAAGAAGAAGGTCAGACCATGAAGAAGAAGAAGAAGAAGAAGGTCAGACAATGAAGATGTAGAAGAAAAAGAAGAAGAAGAAGAAGAAGAAGAAGAAGAAGGTCAGACCATGAAGAAGAAGGAGAAGAAGAAGAAGGTCAGACCATGAAGAAGAAGAAGAAGAAGAAGAAGAAGAAGAAGAAGAAGAAGAAGGTCAGACCATGAAGAAGAAGAAGAAGAAGAAGAAGAAGAAGAAGAAGAAGAAGAAGAAGGTCAGACCATGAAAAAGAAGAAGAAGGAGAAGGTCAGACCATGAAGAAGAAGAAGAAGAAGGTCAGACCATGAAAAAGAAGAAGAAGAAGAAGGTCAGACCATGAAAAAGAAGAAGAAGGAGAAGGTCAGACCATGAAGAAGAAGAAGAAGAAGAAGAAGGTCAGACCATGAAGAAGAAGAAGAAGAAGAAGAAGAAGTAGAAGAAGGTCAGACCATGAAGAAGAAGAAGAAAAAGGTCAGACACTGAAGAAGAAGAAGGTCAGACCATGAAGAAGAAGAAGAAGGTCAGACCATGAAGAAGGTCAGACAATGAAGAAGAAGAAGAAGAAGAAGAAGAAGAAGAAGAAGAAGAAGGTCAGACACTGAAGAAGAAGGTCAAACCATGAAGAAGAAGAAGAAGAAGGAGAAGAAGGTCAGATACCGAAGAAGAAGAAGAAGAAGACGAAGAAGAAGAAGGTCAGACACTGAAGAAGAAGGTCAAACCATGAAGAAGAAGAAGAAGAAGGAGAAGAAGGTCAGACACCGAAGAAGAAGAAGAAGAAGACGAAGAAGAAGAAGGTCAGGCCATGTAGAAGAAGAAGAAGGTCAGATCATGAAGAAGGAGAAGAAAAAGAAGGTCAGACCATGTAGAAGAAGAAGGTCAGACCATGAAGAAGAAGAAGAAGAAGGTCAGACCATGAAGAAGAAGAAGAAGAAGAAGGTCAGACCATGAAGGAGAAGAAGAAGAAGAAGAAGGTCAGACCATGAAGAAGAAGAAGAAGGAGAAGAAGAAGAAGAAGGTCAAACCACGAAGAAGAAGAAGAAGAAGAAGAAGAAGAAGGTCAGACTATGAAGAAGAAGAAGAAGAAGTAGGTCAGACCATGAAGAAGAAGAAGAAGAAGTAGGTCAGACCATGAAGAAGAAGAAGAAGAAGGAGGTCAGACCATGAAGAAGGTCAGACAATGAAGATGTAGAAGAAGAAGAAGGTCAGACCATGAAGAAGAAGAAGAAGAAGAAGAAGGATAAGAAGGTCAGACAATGAAGAAGAAGAAGAAGAAGAAGAAGAAGGTCAGACCATGAAAAAGAAGAAGAAGAAGAAAGTCAGACCATGAAAAAGAAGAAGAAGGAGAAGGTCAGACCATGAAGAAGAAGAAGAAGAAGAAGGAGAAGAAGGTCAGACCATGAAGAAGAAGAAGAAAAAGGTCAGACACTGAAGAAGAAGAAGGTCAGACCATGAAGAAGAAGAAGAAGGTCAGACCATGAAGAAGGTCAGACAATGAAGAAGAAGAAGAAGAAGAAGAAGAAGAAGAAGAAGAAGGTCAGACCATGAAGAAGAAGAAGAAAAAGGTCAGACACTGAAGAAGAAGAAGGTCAGACCATGAAGAAGAAGAAGAAGATGGTCAGACACTGAAGAAGAAGAAGGTCAGACCATGAAGAAGAAGAAGAAGAAGGTCAGACACTGAAGAAGAAGAAGGTCAAACCATGAAGAAGAAGAAGAAGAAGGAGAAGAAGGTCAGACACCGAAGAAGAAGAAGAAGAAGAAGAAGGTCAGGCCATGTAGAAGAAGAAGAAGGTCAGATCATGAAGAAGGAGAAGAAAAAGAAGGTCAGACCATGTAGAAGAAGAAGGTCAGACCATGAAGAAGAAGAAGAAGAAGAAGAAGAAGGTCAGACCATGAAGAAGAAGAAGAACAAGAAGAAGAAGAAGAAGAAGGTCAGACCATGAAGGAGGAGAAGAAGAAGAAGAAGGTCAGACCATGAAGAAGAAGAAGAAGGAGAAGAAGAAGAAGAAGGTCAAACCACGAAGAAGAAGAAGAAGAAGAAGGTCAGACTATGAAGAAAAAGAAGAAGAAGTAGGTCAGACCATGAAGAAGAAGAAGAAGAAGTAGGTCAGACCATGAAGAAGAAGAAGAAGAAGGAGGTCAGACCATGAAGAAGGTCAGACAATGAAGATGTAGAAGAAGAAGAAGAAGAAGGTCAGACCATGAAGAAGAAGAAGAAGAAGAAGGATAAGAAGGTCAGACAATGAAGATGTAGAAGAAGAAGAAGAAGAAGAAGGTCAGACCATGAAGAAGAAGAAGAAGAAGAAGAAGAAGAAGAAGGTCAGACAATGAAGATGTAGAAGAAGAAGAAGAAGGTCAGACCATGAAGAAAAGAAGAAGAAGAAAGAGAAGAAGGTCAGACCATGAAGAAGAAGAAGAAGAAGAAGAAGGTCAGACCATGAAGAAGAAGAAGAAGAAGGTCAGACACTGAAGCACAAGAAGAAGAAGAAGAAGAAGAACGTCAGACCATGTAGAAGAAGGAGAAGGTCAGACCATGAAGAAGAAGAAGAAGAAGAAGGTCAGACACTGAAGAAGCAGAAGGTCAGACCATGAAGAAGAAGAAGAAGAAGAAGGTCAGACACTGAAGAAGAAGAAGGTCAGACCATGAAGAAGAAGAAGGTCAGAAACTGAAGAAGAAGTAGGTCAGACCATGTAGAAGAAGAAGAAGAAGAAGAAGGAGAAGAAGGTCAGACACTGAAGAAGAAGGTCAGACCATGAATAAGAAGAAGAAGAAGAAGAAGAAGAAGAGGAAGAAGGTCAGACCATGTAGAAGAAGAAGAAGAAGGTCAGACCATGAAGAAGAAGAAGAAGGAGAAGAAGAAGAAGAAGAAGGTCAGACCATGAAGAAGAAGAAGAAGAAGAAGAAGGTCAGACTATGAGGAAGAAGAAGAAGAAGAAGTAGGTCAGACCATGAAGAAGAAAAAGAAGAAGGAGGTCAGACCATGAAGAAGAACAAGAACAAGAAGGTCAGACCATGAAGAAGGTCAGACAATGAAGAAGAAGAAGGAGAAGGTCAGACCATGAAGAAGGTCAGACAATGAAGAAGAAGAAGGAGAAGGAGGTCAGACCATGAAGAAGAAGAAGAAGAAGAAGAAGAAGGAGAAGAAGGTCAGACAATGAAGATGTAGAAGAAGAAGTAGAAGAAGAAGGTCAGACCATGAAGAAGAAGATCAGACGATGAAGAAGAAGAAGAAGAAGAAGAAGGTCAGACCATGAAGAAGAAGAAGAAGGTCAGACCATGAAAAGAAGAAGAAGAAGAAGGTCAGACCATGAAGAAGAAGAAGAAGAAGAAGGAGAAGGTCAGACCATGAAGAAGAAGAAGAAGATGGTCAGACACTGAAGAAGAAGAAGGTCAGACCATGAAGAAGAAGAAGAAGATGGTCAGACACTGAAGAAGAAGAAGGTCAGACCATGAAGAAGAAGAAGAAGAAGAAGAAGAAGAAGGTCAGACACTGAAGAAGAAGAAGGTCAAACCATGAAGAAGAAGAAGAAGAAGAAGGTCAGACTATGAAGAAAAAGAAGAAGAAGTAGGTCAGACCATGAAGAAGAAGAAGAAGAAGTAGGTCAGACCATGAAGAAGAAGAAGAAGAAGGAGGTCAGACCATGAAGAAGGTCAGACAATGAAGATGTAGAAGAAGAAGAAGAAGAAGGTCAGACCATGAAGAAGAAGAAGAAGGATAAGAAGGTCAGACAATGAAGATGTAGAAGAAGAAGAAGAAGAAGAAGGTCAGACCATGAAGAAGAAGAAGAAGAAGAAGAAGGTCAGACAATGAAGATGTAGAAGAAGAAGAAGAAGGTCAGACCATGAAGAAAAGAAGAAGAAGAAAGAGAAGAAGGTCAGACCATGAAGAAGAAGAAGAAGAAGAAGGTCAGACCATGAAGAAGAAGAAGAAGAAGGTCAGACACTGAAGCACAAGAAGAAGAAGAAGAAGAAGAACGTCAGACCATGTAGAAGAAGGAGAAGGTCAGACCATGAAGAAGAAGAAGAAGAAGAAGGTCAGACACTGAAGAAGCAGAAGGTCAGACCATGAAGAAGAAGAAGAAGAAGGTCAGACACTGAAGAAGAAGAAGGTCAGACCATGAAGAAGAAGAAGGTCAGAAACTGAAGAAGAAGTAGGTCAGACCATGTAGAAGAAGAAGAAGAAGAAGAAGGAGAAGAAGGTCAGACACTGAAGAAGAAGGTCAGACCATGAATAAGAAGAAGAAGAAGAAGAAGAAGAGGAAGAAGGTCAGACCATGTAGAAGAAGAAGAAGAAGAAGGTCAGACCATGAAGAAGAAGAAGAAGAAGAAAGTCAGACCATGAAAAAGAAGAAGAAGGAGAAGGTCAGACCATGAAGAAGAAGAAGAAGAAGGTCAGACCATGAAGAAGAAGAAGAAGAAGAAGAAGAAGAAGGAGAAGAAGGTCAGACCATGAAGAAGAAGAAGAAAAAGGTCAGACACTGAAGAAGAAGAAGGTCAGACCATGAAGAAGAAGAAGAAGGTCAGACCATGAAGAAGGTCAGACAATGAAGAAGAAGAAGAAGAAGAAGAAGAACAAGGTCAGACCATGAAGAAGAAGAAGAAAAAGGTCAGACACTGAAGAAGAAGAAGGTCAGACCATGAAGAAGAAGAAGAAGAAGAAGAAGAAAGTCAGACCATGAAAAAGAAGAAGAAGGAGAAGGTCAGACCATGAAGAAGAAGAAGAAGAAGAAGAAGAAGGAGAAGAAGGTCAGACCATGAAGAAGAAGAAGACAAAGGTCAGACACTGAAGAAGAAGAAGGTCAGACCATGAAGAAGGTCAGACAATGAAGAAGAAGAAGAAGAAGAAGAAGAAGAAGAAGAAGAAGGTCAGACCATGAAGAAGAAGAAGAAAAAGGTCAGACACTGAAGAAGAAGAAGGTCAGACCATGAAGAAGGAGAAGAAGATGGTCAGACACTGAAGAAGAAGAAGGTCAGTCCATGAAGAAGAAGAAGAAGAAGAAGAAGAAGAAGGAGAAGAAGGTCAGACCATGAAGAAGAAGAAGACAAAGGTCAGACACTGAAGAAGAAGAAGGTCAGACCATGAAGAAGGTCAGACAATGAAGAAGAAGAAGAAGAAGAAGAAGAAGAAGAAGAAGAAGGTCAGACCATGAAGAAGAAGAAGAAAAAGGTCAGACACTGAAGAAGAAGAAGGTCAGACCATGAAGAAGGAGAAGAAGATGGTCAGACACTGAAGAAGAAGAAGGTCAGTCCATGAAGAAGAAGAAGAAGAAGAAGAAGAAGGTCAGACACTGAAGAAGAAGAAGGTCAAACCATGAAGAAGAAGAAGAAGAAGAAGAAGAAGGAGAAGAAGGTCAGACACCGAAGAAGAAGAAGAAGAAGAAGACGAAGAAGAAGAAGGTCAGGCCATGTAGAAGAAGAAGAAGGTCAGATCATGAAGAAGGAGAAGAAAAAGAAGGTCAGACCATGTAGAAGAAGAAGGTCAGACCATGAAGAAGAAGAAGAAGAAGAAGAAGGTCAGACCATGAAGAAGAAGAAGAACAAGAAGAAGAAGAAGAAGAAGGTCAGACCATGAAGGAGAAGAAGAAGAAGAAGAAGGTCAGACCATGAAGAAGAAGAAGAAGGAGAAGAAGAAGAAGAAGGTCAAACCACGAAGAAGAAGAAGAAGAAGAAGAAGGTCAGACCATGAAGAAAAAGAAGAAGAAGTAGGTCAGACCATGAAGAAGAAGAAGAAGAAGTAGGTCAGACCATGAAGAAGAAGAAGAAGAAGGAGGTCAGACCATGAAGAAGGTCAGACAATGAAGATGTAGAAGATGAAGAAGAAGAAGGTCAGACCATGAAGAAGAAGAAGAAGAAGAAGGATAAGAAGGTCAGACAATGAAGATGTAGAAGAAGAAGAAGAAGGTCAGACCATGAAGAAAAGAAGAAGAAGAAAGAGAAGAAGGTCAGACCATGAAGAAGAAGAAGAAGAAGGTCAGACACTGAATCACAAGAAGAAGAAGAAGAAGAAGAAGAAGAAGAACGTCAGACCATGTAGAAGAAGGAGAAGGTCAGACCATGAAGAAGAAGAAGAAGAAGAAGGTCAGACACTGAAGAAGCAGAAGGTCAGACCATGAAGAAGAAGAAGAAGAAGGTCAGACACTGAAGAAGAAGAAGGTCAGACCATGAAGAAGAAGAAGGTCAGAAACTGAAGAAGAAGTAGGTCAGACCATGTAGAAGAAGAAGAAGAAGAAGAAGGAGAAGAAGGTCAGACACTGAAGAAGAAGGTCAGACAATGAAGAAGAAGAAGAAGAAGGTCAGACCATGTAGAAGAAGAAGAAGAAGAAGAGGAAGAAGGTCAGACCATGTAGAAGAAGAAGAAGAAGGTCAGACCATGAAGAAGAAGAAGAAGAAGAAGAAGAAGGTCAGACCATGAAGAAGAAGAAGAAGAAGAAGAAGAAGGTCAGACTATGAGGAAGAAGAAGAAGAAGAAGTAGGTCAGACCATGAAGAAGAAAAAGAAGAAGAAGGTCAGACCATGAAGAAGAACAAGAACAAGAAGGTCAGACCATGAAGAAGGTCAGACAATGAAGAAGAAGAAGGAGAAGGTCAGACCATGAAGAAGGTCAGACAATGAAGAAGAAGAAGGAGAAGGTCAGACCATGAAGAAGGTCAGGCCATGTAGAAGAAGAAGAAGAAGTAGGTCAGACCATGAAGAAGAAGAAGAAGAAGGAGGTCAGACCATGAAGAAGGTCAGACAATGAAGATGTAGAAGAAGAAGAAGAAGAAGAAGAAGGTCAGACCATGAAGAAGAAGAAGAAGGATAAGAAGGTCAGACAATGAAGATGTAGAAGAAGAAGAAGAAGAAGAAGGTCAGACCATGAAGAAGAAGAAGAAGAAGAAGAAGGTCAGACAATGAAGATGTAGAAGAAGAAGAAGAAGGTCAGACCATGAAGAAAAGAAGAAGAAGAAAGAGAAGAAGGTCAGACCATGAAGAAGAAGAAGAAGAAGAAGGTCAGACCATGAAGAAGAAGAAGAAGAAGGTCAGACACTGAAGCACAAGAAGAAGAAGAAGAAGAAGAACGTCAGACCATGTAGAAGAAGGAGAAGGTCAGACCATGAAGAAGAAGAAGAAGAAGAAGGTCAGACACTGAAGAAACAGAAGGTCAGACCATGAAGAAGAAGAAGAAGAAGGTCAGACACTGAAGAAGAAGAAGGTCAGAAACTGAAGTAGAAGTAGGTCAGACCATGTAGAAGAAGAAGAAGAAGAAGAAGGAGAAGAAGGTCAGACACTGAAGAAGAAGGTCAGACCATGAATAAGAAGAAGAAGAAGAAGAAGAAGAAGAGGAAGAAGGTCAGACCATGAAGAAGAAGAAGAAGGAGAAGAAGAAGAAGAAGAAGGTCAGACCATGAAGAAGAAGAAGAAGAAGAAGAAGAAGGTCAGACTATGAGGAAGAAGAAGAAGAAGAAGTAGGTCAGACCATGAAGAAGAAAAAGAAGAAGGAGGTCAGACCATGAAGAAGAACAAGAACAAGAAGGTCAGACCATGAAGAAGGTCAGACAATGAAGAAGAAGAAGGAGAAGGTCAGACCATGAAGAAGGTCAGGCCATGTAGAAGAAGAAGAAGGTCAGATCATGAAGAAGGAGAAGAAAAAGAAGGTCAGAGCATGTAGAAGAAGAAGGTCAGACCATGAAGAAGAAGAAGAAGAAGAAGGTCAGACCATGAAGAAGAAGAAGAACCAGAAGAAGAAGAAGAAGAAGGTCAGACCATGAAGGAGAAGAAGAAGAAGAAGAAGGTCAGACCATGAAGAAGAAGAAGAAGGAGAAGAAGAAGAAGAAGGTCAAACCACGAAGAAGAAGAAGAAGAAGAAGAAGAAGAAGGTCAGACTATGAAGAAGAAGAAGAAGAAGTAGGTCACACCATGAAGAAGAAGAAGAAGAAGTAGGTCAGACCATGAAGAAGAAGAAGAAGAAGGAGGTCAGACCATGAAGAAGGTCAGACAATGAAGATGTAGAAGAAGAAGAAGAAGAAGGTCAGACCATGAAGGAGAAGAAGAAGAAGAAGAAGAAGAAGAAGGATAAGAAGGTCAGACAATGAAGAAGAAGAAGAAGAAGAAGAAGAAGAAGGTCAGACCATGAAAAAGAAGAAGAAGAAGAAAGTCAGACCATGAAAAAGAAGAAGAAGGAGAAGGTCAGACCATGAAGAAGAAGAAGAAGAAGGTCAGACCATGAAGAAGAAGAAGAAGAAGAAGAAGAAGAAGGAGAAGAAGGTCAGACCATGAAGAAGAAAAGAAGGTCAGACCATGAAGAAGGTCAGACAATGAAGAAGAAGAAGAAGAAGAAGAAGAAGAAGAAGAAGAAGAAGGTCAGACCATGAAGAAGAAGAAGAAAAAGGTCAGACACTGAAGAAGAAGAAGGTCAGACCATGAAGAAGAAGAAGAAGAAGAAGAAAGTCAGACCATGAAAAAGAAGAAGAAGGAGAAGGTCAGACCATGAAGAAGAAGAAGAAGAAGAAGAAGAAGGAGAAGAAGGTCAGACCATGAAGAAGAAGAAGACAAAGGTCAGACACTGAAGAAGAAGAAGGTCAGACCATGAAGAAGAAGAAGGTCAGACCATGAAGAAGAAGAAGAAGATGGTCAGACACTGAAGAAGAAGAAGGTCAGACCATGAAGAAGAAGAAGAAGAAGAAGAAGGTCAGACCATGAAGAAGAAGAAGAAGAAGGAGGTCAGACCATGAAGAAGGTCAGACAATGAAGATGTAGAAGAAGAAGGTCAGCCCATGAAGAAGAAGAAGAAGAAGAAGAAGAAGAAGGAGAAGAAGGTCAGACAATGAAGATGTAGAAGAAGAAGAAGAAGGTCAGACCATGAAGAAGAAGAAGAAGAAGAAGGAGAAGAAGGTCAGACAATGAAGATGTAGAAGAAGAAGAAGAAGGTCAGATCATGAAGAAGAAGAAGAAAGAGAAGAAGGTCAGACCATGAAGAAGAAGAAGAAGAAGGTCAGACACTGAAGCACAAGAAGAAGAAGAAGAAGAAGAAGAAGAAGAACGTCAGACCATGTAGAAGAAGGAGAAGGTCAGACCATGAAGAAGAGGAAGAAGATCAGACACTGAAGAAGCAGAAGGTCAGACCATGAAGAAGAAGAAGAAGAAGAAGGTCAGACCATGAAGAAGAAGGTCAGACCATGAAGAAGAAGAAGAAGGTCAGACCATGAAAAGAAGAAGAAGAAGAAGGTCAGACCATGAAGAAGAAGAAGAAGAAGGAGAAGGTCAGACCATGAAGAAGAAGAAGAAGATGGTCAGACACTGAAGAAGAAGAAGGTCAGGCCATGTAGAAGAAGAAGAAGGTCAGATCATGAAGAAGGAGAAGAAAAAGAAGGTCAGACCATGTAGAAGAAGAAGGTCAGACCATGAAGAAGAAGAAGAAGAAGAAGGTCAGACCATGAAGAACAAGAAGAACAAGAAGAAGAAGAAGAAGAAGGTCAGACCATGAAGGAGAAGAAGAAGAAGAAGAAGGTCAGACCATGAAGAAGAAGAAGAAGGAGAAGAAGAAGAAGAAGGTCAAACCACGAAGAAGAAGAAGAAGAAGAAGAGAAGAAGAAGAAGAAGAAGAAGAAGGTCAGACTATGAAGAAGAAGAAGAAGAAGTAGGTCAGACCATGAAGAAGAAGAAGAAGAAGGAGGTCAGACCATGAAGAAGAAGAAGAAGAAGGAGGTCAGACCATGAAGAAGAAGAAGAAGAAGTAGGTCAGACCATGAAGAAGAAGAAGGAGGTCAGACCATGAAGAAGGTCAGACAATGAAGATGTAGAAGAAGAAGAAGAAGAAGGTCAGACCATGAAGAAGAAGAAGAAGAAGAAGGATAAGAAGGTCAGACAATGAAGATGTAGAAGAAGAAGAAGAAGAAGAAGAAGGTCAGACCATGAAGAAGAAGAAGAAGAAGAAGAAGAAGAAGAAGAAGAAGAAGGTCAGACAATGAAGATGTAGAAGAAGAAGAAGAAGAAGGTCAGACCATGAAGAAGAAGAAGAAGAAAGAGAAGAAGGTCAGACCATGAAGAAGAAGAAGAAGAAGGTCAGACACTGAAGCACAAGAAGAAGAAGAAGAAGAAGAAGAACGTCAGACCATGTAGAAGAAGGAGAAGGTCAGACCATGAAGAAGAAGAAGAAGAAGAAGGTCAGACACTGAAGGAGCAGAAGGTCAGACCATGAAGAAGAAGAAGAAGAAGGTCAGACACTGAAGAAGAAGAAGGTCAGACCATGAAGAAGAAGAAGGTCAGAAACTGAAGAAGAAGTAGGTCAGACCATGTAGAAGAAGAAGAAGCTCAGACCATGAAGAAGAAGAAGAAGGTCAAACCATGAAGAAGAAGAAGAAGAAGAAGAAGAAGGAGAAGAAGGTCAGACACTGAAGAAGAAGGTCAGACCATGAATAAGAAGAAGAAGAAGAAGAAGAAGAGGAAGAAGGTCAGACCATGTAGAAGAAGAAGAAGAAGGTCAGACCATGAAGAAGAAGAAGAAGAAGAAGAAGGTCAGACTATGAGGAAGAAGAAGAAGAAGAAGTAGGTCAGACCATGAAGAAGAAAAAGAAGAAGGAGGTCAGACCATGAAGAAGAACAAGAACAAGAAGGTCAGACCATGAAGAAGGTCAGACAATGAAGAAGAAGAAGAAGAAGAAGAAGAAGGTCAGACAATGAAGAAGAAGAAGAAGAAGAAGAAGAAGAAGAAGAAGAAGAAGAAGAAGAAGGAGAAGAAGGTCAGACAATGAAGATGTAGAAGAAGAAGAAGAAGGTCAGACCATGAAGAAGAAGAAGAAGAAGAAGAAGGTCAGACCATGTAGAAGAAGAAGAAGAAGGTCAGACCATGAAGAAGAAGAAGAAGAAGAAGAAGGTCAGACTATGAGGAAGAAGAAGAAGAAGAAGTAGGTCAGACCATGAAGAAGAAGAAGAAGAAGGTCAGACCATGAAGAAGAAGAAGAAGGAGAAGAAGAAGAAGAAGGTCAGACCACGAAGAAGAAGAAGAAGAAGAAGGTCAGACTATGAAGAAGAAGAAGAAGAAGTAGGTCAGACCATGAAGAAGAAGAAGAAGAAGTAGGTCAGACCATGAAGAAGAAGAAGAAGAAGAAGGAAGTCAGACCATGAAGAAGGTCAGACAATGAAGATGTAGAAGAAGAAGAAGAAGAAGAAGAAGAAGAAGAAGGTCAGACAATGAAGAAGAAGAAGAAGAAGAAGAAGAAGGTCAGACAATGAAGAAGAAGAAGAAGAAGAAGAAGAAGAAGAAGAAGGAGAAGAAGGTCAGACAATGAAGATGTAGAAGAAGAAGAAGAAGAAGAAGAAGGTCAGACCATGAAGAAGAAGAAGAAGAAGAAGAAGGTCAGACAATGAAGATGTAGAAGAAGAAGAAGAAGAAGGTCAGACCATGAAGAAGAAGAAGAAAGAGAAGAAGGTCAGACCATGAAGAAGAAGAAGAAAAAGAAGAAGGTCAGACCATGAAGAAGAAGAAGAAGAAGGTCAGACACTGAAGCACAAGAAGAAGAAAGAAGAAGAAGAAGAAGAACGTCAGACCATGTAGAAGAAGAAGGTCAGACCATGAAGTAGAAGAAGAAGAAGAAGAAGAAGGTCAGACACTGAAGAAGCAGAAGGTCAGACCATGAAGAAGAAGAAGAAGAAGGTCAGACACTGAAGAAGAAGAAGGTCAGACCATGAAGAAGAAGAAGGTCAGAAACTGAAGAAGAAGTAGGTCAGACCATGTAGAAGAAGAAGAAGCTCAGACCATGAAGAAGAAGAAGAAGGTCAAACCATGTAGAAGAAGAAGAAGAAGAAGGAGAAGAAGGTCAGACACTGAAGAAGAAGGTCAGACCATGAATAAGCAGAAGAAGAAGAAGAAGAAGAAGGTCAGACCATGTAGAAGAAGAAGAAGAAGGTCAGACCATGAAGAAGAAGAAGAAGGAGGAGAAGAAGAAGAAGAAGAAGGTCAGACCATGAAGAAGAAGAAGAAGAAGAAGGTCAGACTATGAAGAAGAAGAAGAAGAAGGTCAGACACTGAAGAAGAAGAAGAAGAAGAAGAAGAAGAAGAAGGAGGTCAGACCATGAAGAAGAACAAGAACAAGAAGGTCAGACCATGAAGAAGGTCAGACAATGAAGAAGAAGAAGGAGAAGGTCAGACCATGAAGAAGGTCAGACAATGAAGAAGAAGAAGGAGAAGGTCAGACCATGAAGAAGGTCAGACAATGAAGAAGAAGAAGAAGAAGAAGGTCAGACCATGAAGAAGAAGAAGAAGAAGAAGAAGAAGAAGAAGGTCAGACCATGAAGAAGAAGAAGGTCAGACCATGAAGAAGAAGAAGAAGAAGAAGAAGAAGGTCAGACCATGAAGAAGAAGAAGAAGAAGAAGGTCAGACCATGAAGAAGAAGAAGAAGAAGAAGAAGAAGGTCAGACCATGAAGAAGAAGAAGAAGAAGAAGAAGAAGGTCAGACCATGAAGAAGAAGAAGAAGAAGAAGAAGGAGAAGGTCAGACCATGAAGAAGAAGAAGAAGAAGAAGAAGAAGGTCAGACCATGAAGAAGAAGAAGGTCAGACCATGAAGAAGAAGAAGAAGAAGAAGAAGAAGAAGAAGGTCAGACCATGAAGAAGAAGAAGAAGAAGAAGGTCAGACCATGAAGAAGAAGAAGAAGAAGAAGAAGGTCAGACCATGAAGAAGAAGAAGAAGAAGAAGAAGGTCAGACCATGAAGAAGAAGAAGAAGAAGAAGAAGAAGGTCAGACCATGAAGAAGAAGAAGAAGAAGAAGAAGAAGGAGAAGGTCAGACCATGAAGAAGAAGAAGAAGAAGAAGAAGAAGAAGGTCAGACAATGAAGATGTAGAAAAAAAAAGAAGAAGAAGAACAAGAACAAGAAGGTCAGACCATGAAGAAGGCCAGACAATGAAGAAGAAGAAGAGAAAGGTCAGACCATGAAGAAGGTCAGACAATGAGAAGAAGAAGAAGGTCAGACCATGAAGAAAGAAGAAGAAGAAGAAGAAGAAGAAGAAGGTCAGACCATGAAGAAGAAGAAAAGAAGAAGAAGAAGGTCAGACCATGAAGAAGAAGAAGAAGAAGAAGAAGAAGAAGGTCAGACCATGAAGAAGAAGAAGAAGGAGAAGGTCAGACCATGAAGAAAAGAAGAAGAAGAAGAAGGTCAGACCATGAAGAAGAAGAAGAAGAAGAAGGTCAGACCATGAAGAAGAAAAGAAGAAGAAGAAGAAGAAGAAGGAGAAGGTCAGACCATGAAGAAAAAGAAGAAGGTCAGACCATGAAGAAGAAGAAGAAGAAGAAGAAGAAGAAGAAGAAGAAGAAGAAGGTCAGACAATGAAGATGTAGAAAAAAAAGAAGAAGAAGAAGAAGAAGAAAAAGGTCAGACCATGAAGAAGAAGAAGAAGAAGAAGGTCAGACCATGAAGAAGAAGAAGAAGAAGAAGAAGAAGAAGAAGAAGAAGAAGAAGGTCAGACCATGTAGAAGAAGAAGAAGGTCAGACCATGAAGAAGAAGAAGAAGGAGAAGAAGAAGAAGAAGAAGAAGGTCAGACCATGAAGAAGAAGAAGAAGAAGAAGGTCAGACCATGAAGAAGAAGAAGGTCAGACCATGAAGAAGAAGAAGAAGAAGAAGAAGAAGGTCAGACCATGAAGAAGAAGAAGAAGAAGAAGAAGAAGGTCAGACCATGAAGAAGAAGAAGAAGAAGAAGAAGAAGAGAAAGGTCAGACCATGAAGAAAAAGAAGAAGGTCAGACCATGAAGAAGAAGAAGAAGAAGAAGAAGATAAGAAGAAGAAGAAGAAGAAGAAGGTCAGACCATGAAGATGTAGAAAAAAAAGAAGAGGAAGAAGAAGAAGAAGAAGGTCAGACAATGAAGAAGTAGAAGAAAAAGAAGAAGAAGAAGAAGAAGAGAAGAAGAAGAAAAAAGGTCAGACCATGAAGAAGAAGAAGAAGAAGGTCAGACCATGAAGAAGAAGAAAAAGAAGAAGAAGAAGAAGAAGAAGGTCAGACCATGAAGAAGAAGAAGAAGAAGAAGAAGAAAAAGGTCAGACCATGAAGAAGAAGAAGAAGAAGAAGGTCAGACCATGAAAAAGAAGAAGAAGAAGGTCAGACCATGAAGAAGAAGAAGAAGAAGAAGAAGAAGAGAAGAAGGTCAGACCATGAAGAAGAAGAAGAAGAAGAAGGTCAGACACTGAAGAAGAAAAAGGTCAGACCATGAAGAAGAAGAAGAAGGTCAGACCATGAAGAAGGTCAGACAATGAAGAAGAAGAAGAAGAAGAAGAAGAAGAAGAAGAAGAAGAAGAAGAAAAGAAGGTCAGACCATGAAGAAGAAGAAGAAAAAGGTCAGACCAAGAAGAAGAAGAAGGTCAGACCATGAAGAAGAAGAAGAAGAAGGTCAGACACTGAAGAAGAAGAAGGTCAGACCATGAAGAAGGAAGAAGAGAAGAAGAAGAAGAAGGTCAGACACTGAAGAAGAAGAAGGTCAAACCATGAAGAAGAAGAAGAAGAAGGAGA
>JADEYK010001940.1:0-40911 GCA_015710095.1 Argyrosomus japonicus
ACATTGTAGTGTCCCCAAACTCACTACACACTTCACTGATCCCTAACAGCAGGGTCATCAACTACATTTGTCCAAGGGCTAGAATTTTTCCGCACGGCAGACACTATCAGGGCCAGACGCTCTCGTAAAATTAAATTCATATTGTATCCCAAGTAATATATTATATTTTTTCATATATCAATTTGCCGTTGAAATGTATGTTTTTATTTTTTAGCCTTTGTCAGTGTTAACAGACTCATATTACCTGTACAGTAGCGAGCCACAAGGGGGCGGAAACGATATTTTAGGCTTCATATTCATGAGGCTGTCAACTGCTAACGTGGGGAGGGTGATGCCGCTGGTCGAGGCGGCTAATCACAGTGAACTGATTGACATCCAGGCCGCTGGTGACATGAAGGCTGCTCTCCGTGGTGCTGAAAGCTTGTGTTGTGTAGTGTAATCTGTAGATTACACTTGGTTTGAAAAAAAATAAATCTTTTTTCATAGTTTGGGGAATTTTTATTAGGAATTATATTCAATAACTATTACAGTGTAGTATCATAAACCTCAGCTCAACCACTCCTGTTGGGTACTACAACAATTAGTTTGTGAGAGAGGGCTTTAGTATAATTTGGGGTATTTGAATTTTGCGTCAGGCAGAGCGTGAAAAACAACAAAGTCTAAAGGCAGACTACCAGGGGCACGAAACTCCACAGCGGTATGGGGCACGAAAGGAGCAGAGCATGAAAAAGCATCAAAGTGAAATTATTGATTAATATTCCTAATAAAAATTCCCAGAAATTATGAAAGCCCTTATTTCCCCAAATAAATGTTGTAGTGTAATCTGTAGGGATCAATGAAATGTGTAGTGAATTTGGTGACACTACACTGTATCATAGTGAAGTTATTGATTAATATTCCTAATAGAAATTCCCAGAAATTATGAAAAATGCCTTTCTTTTAAACCAAGTGTTTCTGTAGGGGATCAGTGAAGTGTGTAGTGAGTTTGGTGACACTACACTGTATCATAGTGAAGTTATTATTATGTTGTAATATCTCTTTTCGGTGTTGCACTTTGTAGACGGTCCCTGCGCGCTGCTCTCACAGCCGGCTGCACGTAAACACTAATGTTGTTGGTGTGGCTCTGAGCATGGCTCGTTTTGATGAACATTATGTTGTAGCTCGTTGTCTATCTTACTACGGTTGAAAATATGTTTTGTGTTTTAACAACGTTTCACTTCAGAGTTATTGATCCCGGAAGTTCGAATCTGCCAATATCTTTCCAACTTTACCGCAGTCATTTACGCAGCCATTCCTTTAATGATCTTAATGAACCTAGAGGCATACGCACAGGAAGCGCAACTGCCTGTGCTTAACCTAAGGTTTCTAGTGAGCACGAGATACTTTCTAGTGAGCACGAGATACTTTCTCGTGCTCACGAGATACTTTCTCGAGCGCACCAGAAAAGTATCTCGTGCTCACTAGAAACGTTTAATTTTTTTTTTTTTTTTCCATGTCCCTTTAGGGGCTCCGTATAGATGTAATTCTTTGTCCCTGAAAATTATAAATGTAATGTTAAAAAAATATAAAAAACCTTCAATACATGCTTGAGCATTCATGCAGGAACAATATAAGCTATTGCCTACATTAACGCAATACAGAACATCCAATAAACTAATTTTTTTTTTAGCTGGTTATAGTTTTGTCATTTTGTAGCATTTTGACAATGTAAGCACATATTGGTGACCTGTAACTTCTGATTAAGATAACATGAAGTAGTAGTTTTGATACGTACCCCAGGGTAGTTGTGATATATTTTATTATTATTTAATGTATATTTTAGTTATATAACATTTATAAATAGGTTACTTTGAAGCCCAACCAGCAAAGGTCACCCGCTACCCACAGCGCGTAGGTGCCTAGGTTAAGGCAATATGGTTGACCCATGCATTGAACCAAAATTATTCCATAATAACAGTTCTGACTTACGTCAAGGAGTAGCACTGCTAGAACAACTAAATAATTACTGTGTTTGTTTGAAGGAATAGGATGTGAAGAACTTAGAACTCCCACCTGCCTGCTACTCTCTCAATGACACTTTCACTGTTAAACACTCGATTACCACTTCTGTCACAAAACAAACCAAAAAATATTTTCCAACTTTAGCCACCAGTATTAGTTGGGCTCTTAAAACATTGGATCCTTCTTGTCTGGTAAATGTCAGCTTCCTCTCTGAACTTTACATCATAGTTTGTAGTTTTTTTTCTTTTTTTTTTTTGTCCATTTCAATGGACATCGGGTCCAAACAGTTGTTAAAATACCAACATCATATGACAACATCATACCTATTTTTTGTCTTATAACATTGACATCACATGGAACATGAACTTGAACAGTTCAAATTATGTTTTTTTTTGTAAGGTCCAAACAGTTTTAAAATATAACATCATAGATTTTTTTTGTTTTGTTTGTTTGTTTGTTTGTTTGTTTGTTTGTTTGTTTGGTTGGTTGGTTGGTTGGTTGGTTACAATTTACCAACAAAAATCTCACAATTCTGTCACTTTAGCCTCATTTTCTGTGGGCATATTTGAAGCAATTTCTCTGTGACACAAAACAGAAGTGCACCTTGCACTTGTCACAGTAGACATGCGTTTTTCCTGAACAGCCTGGCAATTTGCACCTTGTTGCTTCATTTTTTGCATCATAATTTGGCATGTGGTCCAGCATGTCGGTCTGCACCTCTTGAATGGGCCGTTTTTCCATGGCTCCTCTCTTTTATGGTGGCTCATCATGGTGAGTTGGACTGGGTGTGTTGGAACTGCTCGGCCTCCCTCGTTTTCCCAATGTGTGGGGCTTCCCCACGCGCACAAGAGCTTCTGCCACATTCAATTTGAAGTCAAGGAGATCCATGACTTGCTGTGGCTTAGTGCCCTGGCGTTCTTTGTCTCTGCGATACTCAAGCCAGCTGTTCACTACAGCAACATCAAAGGCATGAGTAATCATGCGCAGTGACCATTTGCGGGACCGGATGGTAATCCTGTAAAGGCTGATGAGTTGATCAAGCTTGTCCACCCCTCCCATGGCCTTGTTGTTTTTCGTCACCACCTCTGGACGCTTGACCTTAAGAAACCGCCCATCTTTCTTCTCCCACCTAGCAACTTCGTCTTTATCTCCTACACCAACAAAGTTGGAGGCCAGCACAACAGAGCGGTTATCAAACCGCTTCACTAGAACCACCTTTCCATCCCTACTCCTCACTTCATCGTGGTTCCCTCGCTCTTTCTTTGACATTCCTTGTCACTCTTCAGTGGGGGCTTTGCAAAGCGCCCAACCCTAGCTGTGCCAGCCGCATGGATTTTCTTTTCTGCCAGCACTTCAAGGACATTGTAGGTGGTGAAGAAGTTGTCAAAAAAGAGCTTGTGTTAGGGAGTCTGGATTCTCTGGCACAGGTGGGCAACCACACCTGCTCCATGTCCTAAAACCTTCTTGCTCTGCTCAGAGAGCTCTGTTGTGGCACCTTGATAGATGAGGAAGTCATAAGCAAGGCCACTTTTGCCACAGAGGAAATATATCTTGACTCCCCATGGTTCTGGCTTCCTTTCATGTACTGAATCACAGAAAGTTTCCCCCTGAAAGGCACAATCTGCTCATCAATAGAGAGATGTTCCTCCACTTGCAGCTCTAGACAGAGTTTCCTTATGGAGTCATAGAGTGGTCTGACCTTGTAGAACACATCAGTGTCTTCAGTAGGCCTCTCATTGTTGTTCACCACATGCAGGTTGGAGCCTGTCCTCTCTGTCTTCCTCATCCTGACCTTCCACTGCCTCAATCTCAACTTCTTTCCCTACCAGTAGTACCTCTGCCTCATCCCCGTCTTCCCCTGAAATCATTAGCAAAACATTATCTGTCTGTGCTATGTCACCATACTGTTCCTGAGTATGTAAGGGCCCTAAACTTTGTATTTATTTATTTATTTTAAATCTTATGTTTATACTAAAACATGACTATTTTTCAATATGACATTCACTGACTTTCTACACTCACCAACTCTTGGAAATCTATCATCATCTCCATCTTCCTCATCGCTCTCAAGAATGTCAATATCAGAGATATTTCCATTGTCGATCAGTTCAAGGACTTCAGGGCTGTATATTCTGCATATGGAATATTTTCAACTGATTATCAACTCATTCTCTTGTTCTGATTTACTGTTCTTATAGTAATAAGGTCATTCATCAATACTGGCGAATTGAGTTCAATAACGTGGTTTCAGACCCACTGTCCATTCTAATGGACAGCGATATTTGAAAAAATCCTGTGTAAGAACTTGCACTGAAACATGTGATATTACACTTCTATTCATACATTCCATCTTTCAATATTATATCAAAACTATGAAATCGTGGCACAAATATCTATAAATGTGAATAAAACTGTTGGAAATTATCCTTACTTCGACGTGTGGTGGATTTTTTTCAAACGTCAACAAGCAAAGCTATACTGCCATTTGATTGGTTGTTAAACGTCCAATAGAATGGACTTGAGGGTTCATGTGGTGTTAAATGTTGCAAAAAGTTAAAAAAAAGCCCCTGTCATGTGACGTCCGTTGTAATGGACACATGGTCTGAAGGGGTTAATGTTAATGTAGTTACATTAAGTTTTTCCCTTTCTGTCCTTCCAGATAGTTGAAATCAGCTGCTCTGTCTGAAAAACTCTGAGCAGAGTAGATATGGAGGCCTGTACAGAGTGGAAGGCAGAGAGTTGCTCATGACATTACGGTTAACAGAGTGTCAAGCAGTGGTTAAACACTGTACAAATCTACTTTTCTTTATTAAGCAGAGATAAGACAAATAGTGTTAAAAAGACAGTGACACTTAAAGTTAGTAAAACAGTCAGCCATTCTTCTCAATCTCTTTACTTGTTCATACAGTCGCTGCCAGCTTTCTTTCTGTAGCTGTTTGATTTGTATTCAGGCATTCAGGGCTGTGTGGTTTGTCCCGTTTGTCCTAGTGGTGTTGGCCTACCTAGCTTGCTGTCCAACTGGCCAATTATATTCGGGGATACAATGGTGATTGGCATGCCCCCAGACCCGCCCCCTTACTGACAAAAACCGCCCACGAAAAAAACCCACTCGCGCGCGAGCATTGAAAGTTTTGCGAGCGAGCAGAGGAAAGTTTTGCGAGCGGACTCTGCGCACGCTCAAGCATGTTTTTTCCTCGCAGGCTACAATATTGCTCGAGGGAGCACAGATGCAGGATACAAAATAGCTCGCGAGTGCTTTGGAAGAGCTCGAAAAAACAATATGCAATAACAATAATCTGCGTGCGCACGGGTCTCATTACGCGTGCGCGATTTATGTCAGTGTTCTAATCCCATATTTAGGGTTTCTTCAACTTCAGGTTTGTTTTTACTTCGGTTTGTACTTACTTATTAACCAGTAGAGTTCATTGTAAATCAATGTGACCAGTGATGACATGTATAGCCGCATGTCGTCATTCCACCGCTGGCTGTCGAGGTGGTGTCCAGCAAACGATGTGGGCTTCATAGACAATTGGACACCTTTCTGGGGAAAACCTGGTCTGATTAGGAGAGACGGCATCCATCCCACTTTGGATGGAGCAGCTCTCATATCTAGAAATATGGCCAAGTTTATTAGCCGTGACAACCCAGAGTTGAGACCAGGAAGCAGAGCTGCAGTCTTACACGCTTCTCTGCGCCTCCATTAGGGCAGCCACCCACCCAATCCTTTAGTATAGAGACTGTGTCTGTCCCCCGTCCACCTACATTATTTAAAGATAAAACAAACAGAGGAGGAGCTCATCATAAAAACCTAATAAAAATTAAAACAACATCCCCAGCAGTCCAAAATAAGATAATTAAATGTGGACTCTTGAATATCAGGTCTTTGTCCTCTAAAGCTGTTTTAGTCAATGAATTAATATCTGATTATGATATTGATTTATTTTGTCTTACTGAAACCTGGCTGCAGGAGGATGAATATGTTAGCTTAAATGAATCCACTCCTCCCAGTCATTGTAATACTCATATTCCTCGAAGTACCGATCGAGGTGGTGGAGTTGGAGCCATATTTGACTCAAGTCTATTAATAAATCCTAAACCTAAACTAAATTATAATTCATTTGAAAGTCTTGTTCTTAGCCTTACTCACCCAACCTGGAAAACATTACAGCCAATTCTATTTGTTATAGTATATCGGGCTCCTGGTCCTTACTCTGAATTTTTATCTGAATTTGCAGAATTTGCATCAGGCTTGATCCTTAAAACAGATAAAGTAATTATTGTAGGTGATTTTAATATTCATGTGGACAACCACAATGATAGTCTTAGTACTGCGTTTATCTCTCTATTAGACTCAATCGGCTTCTGTCAGAGTGTAAATAAACCTACTCATTGTCTGAACCACACTCTTGATCTTGTTCTCTCATATGGCATTGAAATTGATCATCTAATAGTCTTTCCACAGAATCCTCTTCTGTCTGACCATTTTTTAATAACCTTTGAGTTCATATTACTGGACTATAAGCCTTTTGGCAGAAACTCCTACAGCAGATGTTTATCTGATAGTGCTGTAGCCAAATTTAAGGAAGCGATTCCCTCAGTATTGAATTCAATGACTTGTCTCAATGTAGCAGAGGACTTGTCTGCTTCCTTTAGCCCCTCACAAATAGATCATCTGGTTGATAGTACTACAGGCTCATTACGAACAACTCTAGACTCTATTGCACCTCTGAAAAAGAAGATAATTAAACAAAGGAGGTTAGCACCATGGTATAGCCAGCAGACTCGTAACTTAAAGCAAGAGGCACGTAATTCTGAACGCAAATGGCGTGCCACTAAACTGGAAGAATCTCGTTTAGTCTGGCAAGATAATCTTAAAACATACAGGAAGGCTCTCCGTAGTGCCAGAGCAGCCTACTACTCTTCATTAATAGAGGAAAATAAGAACAACCCCAGGTTTCTCTTCAGCACTGTAGCCAGGCTAACAGAGAGCCACAGCTCTATTGAGCCATCTATTCCTTTAGGTCTAACTAGTAATGACTTCATGAGCTTCTTTAATGATAAAATTATAACTATTAGAGACAAAATTCATCACCTCTTGCCCTCAACAGGCACTGATCTGCATTCTGATACAGCAAGTTTGGAAACAGCTGTAAAACCTGATATATATTTAGACTGTTTTTCTCCCATCGACCTTCATCAAATAACTTCAATAATTTCTTCATCTAAGTCGTCAACCTGTCTCTTAGATCCCATCCCAACCAGGCCGGTCAAGGATGTTTTACCTCTAGTTAGCCCTTCTCTATTGGATATGATTAATCTGTCTTTATTATCAGGATATGTACCACAGTCCTTTAAAGTAGCTGTAATTAAACCTCTTCTTAAAAAGCCCACGCTAGATCCAGAGGTTTTAGCCAATTACAGACCGATATCAAACCTTCCCTTTCGCTCTAAGATACTTCAGAAAGCTGTAGCCAATCAACTGTGTGACTTTCTCCATAAGAACAGTTTATATGAGGATTTTCAGTCAGGATTTAGAGTGCATCATAGCACAGAGACCGCACTAGTCAAAGTTACAAACGACCTCCTAATGGCATCAGATAAAGGACTCATCTCTGTACTTGTCCTGCTAGATCTTAGTGCCGCATTTGACACCATTGACCATCAAAATCTTTT
This sequence comes from Argyrosomus japonicus, assembly GCA_015710095.1. Lineage (NCBI taxonomy): Eukaryota > Metazoa > Chordata > Actinopteri > Sciaenidae > Argyrosomus > Argyrosomus japonicus. The sequence continues at coordinate 7,675 of JADEYK010001940.1, forward strand.
ACAGAGACTGGAACATCAAATTGGCATCAAAGGAACCGCCCTAAGCTGGTTTAAGTCTTATTTTTTAGATCGTTCTCAGTTTGTTCTTGTCAATGATGAATCCTCCATGCATACCAAAGTTTGTCATGGAGTCCCACAAGGTTCTGTACTCGGACCACTTCTATTCAGTTTATATATGCTTCCTCTAGGGAACATTATTAGGAATCACTCCGTTAATTTTCATTGTTATGCCGACGACACCCAATTATATTTATCGATCAAGCCTGATGAAACCAATCAATTAACTAAACTCCAAGCATGCCTTAAAGATATAAAAAGTTGGATGACCTTCAATTTTCTGATGTTAAATTCAGACAAAACTGAAGTTCTTGTAATTGGACCCAAAAACATCAGAGACTCTCTTTCTAGAGACTGAGTTACCTTAGATGGGATCACCCTGGCCTCCAGCTCCACCGTAAAGAATCTTGGAGTTGTTTTTGATCAGGATTTGTCCTTTAATGTCCACATAAAACAAATTTCAAGGACTGCATTCTTCCATTTATGTAACATTGCCAAAATCAGACGCATTGTATCTCAAGCAGATGCAGAAAAACTAGTCCACGCATTTGTTACTTCTAGGCTGGACTATTGTAACTCATTGTTATCAGGCTGCTCCAATAAGTCTCTTAGGACTTTGCAGCTAATTCAGAATGCTGCTGCACGTGTTCTGACAGGAACCAAGATCAGAGATCACATCTCTCCCATTTTGGCTTCCTTGCATTGGCTACCTGTTAAATCTAGAATAGAATTTAAAATTCTTCTCCTTACATACAAAGCTCTTCATGGTCAGGCACCATCATATCTAAAATAGCTCATAGTAGCTTACTACCCCTCTAGAACACTGCGCTCTCAGAATGCTGGGTTCCTTGTAGTTCCTATAGTTTCCAAAAGTAGATTGGGAGCCAGAGCTTTCAGCTATCAAGCTCCTCTTCTGTGGAACAAACTACCATTTTGGGTTCGGGAGGCAGACACGGTCAACACTTTTAAGAGTAAACTTAAGACTTTCCTTTTTGATAGAGCTTATAGTTAGGGCTGGCTCAGGTCATCCCTTAGTTATGCTGCTATAGGACTATACTGCCGGGGGACTCCCCCTTTCAGGGTTATGCCTAGCCAGGCACGGTATTGGTTGAAGATGCAGTCACATCTCCCTTTACTGAAAACCCTCTCTCTCTCTCTCTCTCTCTCTCACACCATCACCACCACCATCTGTAAACATACATGTCTGTCATACATGTACATTAATGCATCTTACTAACTAAACTTCTTCCCCGAGTTTCTGTGCTCTCTCATCCAGCAGGTTCTCGTGGATCGTGACTGCTGCTGTGGTCCTGCATGACGTCCACTACATATATTATTACTGTCATTAATGTTACCAGATCTCCATTACAGTTTATAGCTAGTTAATGATTTGCTGCTGCTGTGCATCTGTGTCTCTCTATCTCTATCACAGGTTCCACTGCTACTGTAATCATTTTATCATTCATTGTAATCCATTGTCATTTTTCATTGTAAGTATACAAAATGTTTCTGTTGACTTGTTGACTGTACACGTGACATCTATTGCACGTCTGTCCGTCCTGGGAGAGGGATCCCTCCTCTGTGGCTCTTCCTGAGGTTTCTTCCACTTTTTTCCCTGTTAAAAGGGTTTTTTGTGGGCAAGTTTTTCCTCACTCGAACCGAGGGTCTGAGGACAGAGGGTGTCACTCCCTGTACAGATTGTGAAGCCCTCCGAGGCAAAATGTATTTTGCGACTTTGGGCTTTACAAATAAAATTTGATTTGATTTGATTTGATTTGGTAAATGTGGGTGCTTGGTAGAATGCGACTCGCGTTGCGTCTCTCTCTCACACACTCTCTCTCTCTCTCTCTCTCTCTGCCGGTCGTCTGAGTTTTTTTTTTTTTAAACCGTCAGCTGGCTCTAACCAGTTTTTTTGACTTCAAAGTGTCTGACACTTTCTTGCTGTATTTCATAAAAAAATAAAGGTAGTAGTGGTATGAATAATATTACAAATTTTGCTACACACACACACACAAACACTCGCTCTCTCTCTCTGTCTCTGTCTCTCTCTTACTCACTCACACACACACACACACACACCTGGTGTGGAAATAAAAAAAATAAAAAAGAACCAAAAAAAAAAAATAGAAAAAATCATACTGATCATAAAAAAAATGTACAGTTAAACAAAGAAAGTTATGTTGAGTATGAAAACTCTTGTTCATTACATTTTACTTCATAATTGCAACCGCATGTGTTGTATTCATTGTTGAAAAACTTGTTCTGTAAATAGTTTGTTTGCTATCAAAACCATTGATCTGAAGCTGTCCTGTAAATAGTTTTCTAATCAGCAATAAATATAACAATTTCTGATCAACCCATATCAATTGCATGCTTAAAATAACATACCGGTTAAAGCCCTGCCCATTTCAAGACGACCTGACCCACTTCCGGGTTAAACTACACACACTTCCGGGTTAGGCCCCGCCCACTCTGAGTACAGATACAGATAATTCATATGGTTAAGAGATACAGATACAGATAATTCATATGGTTGAGAGATACATATACAGATAATGCTGTACTTGCTCATCCCTATCACACATCATGGTCAGCCCAGAGCCAAAACTTGTTCTTTTGCTCGATGTTTTAGACTTTAGAATTTAGAATGTAGAATGTAGAATTTAGAATTTAGAATTCAGAATTTAGAATTTAGAACCGGAATCTGATGACATCATGGTTCTTTTACTCTGGTCTTGGCTGTGGTCCTGCCTCGGGTACACCACACATCATGGTCACCCCAGAGCCTAAACTTGTTCTTTGGCTTCGATCTTTTAGAATTTAGAATGTAGAATTTAGAATGTAGAACTGGAATCTGATGACATCATGGTTCTTTTGCTCTGGTCTTGGCTGTGGCCCTGCCTCGGGTACACCACACATCATGGTCACCCCAGAGCCTAAACTTGTTGTTTTGCTTCGATCTTTTAGAATTTAGAATGTAGAATTTAGAATTCAGAATTTAGAATTTAGAACCGGAATCTGATGACATCATGGTTCTTTTGCTCTGGTCTTGGGTCTGGCCCTGCCTCGGGTACACCACACATCATGGTCACCCCAGAGCCAAAACTTGTTCTTTGGCTTCGATCTTTTAGAATTTAGAATGTAGAATTTAGAATGTAGAACTGGAATCTGATGACATCATGGTTCTTTTGCTCTGGTCTTGGCTGTGGCCCTGCCTCGGGTACACCACACATCATGGTCACCCCAGAGCCTAAACTTGTTGTTTTGCTTCAATCTTTTAGAATTTAGAATGTAGAATTTAGAATTCAGAATTTAGAATTTAGAACCGGAATCTGATGACATCATGGTTCTTTTGCTCTGGTCTTGGCTCTGGCCCTGCCTCGGGTACACCACACATCATGGTCACCCCAGAGCCAAAACTTGTTCTTTTGCTTCGACCTTTTAGAATTTAGAATATGGAATATAGAATTTAGAATGTAGAATTTAGAATTTAGAACCAGAATCTGATGACATCATGGTTCTTTTGCTCTGGTCTTGGCTGTGGCCCTGCCTCGGGTACACCACACATCATGGTCACCCCAGAGCCAAAACTGGTTCTTTTGCTTCGATCTTTTAGAATTTAGAATATGGAATATGGAATATAGAATTTAGAATTTAAACCGGAATCTGATGACATCATGGTTCTTTTGCTTCGATCTTTTACAATGTAGAACCAGAATCTGATGACATCATGGTTCTTTTGCTCTGGTCTTGGCTGTGGCCCTGCCTCGGTTACACCACACATCATGGTCAGCCCAGAGCCAAAACTTGTTCTTTTGCTTCGATCTTTTAGAATATAGCATTTAGAATGTATAATTTAGAATTCAGAATTTAGAATTCAGAATTTAGGATTTACAACCGGAATCTGATGACATCATGGTTCTTTTGTTCTGGTCTTGGCTGTGGCTCTTCCTCAGGTACACCACACATCATGGTCACCCCAGAGCCAAAACTTGTTCTTTTGCTTCGATCTTTTAGAATTTAGAATTTAGAATGTAGAATGTAGAACCGGAATCTGATGACATCATGGTTCTTTTGCTCTGGTCTTGGCTGTGGCCCTGCCTCGGGTACACCACACATCATGGTCACCCCAGAGCCTAAACTTGTTGTTTTGCTTCGATCTTTTAGAATTTAGAATGTAGAATTTAGAATTCAGAATTTAGAATTTAGAACCGGAATCTGATGACATCAGCCAGATTTATTCTCCTTGTGCTCACATTTTGTGCTGGCACTCATATTTCAGTTCTGCTGCTTTCTTTCAAAATGTGTGCTTGAACTCAAAAATCACATGCTTTTGCTCACATTTCTTCTTCTTGGACACAAACATTTCGCTCGTACTCAAATATGTCCTGTGCGCGCTCAGATCTAAAGTCTACGCACTCAGATCTAAAGTCTAAGCTCTCAAATCTAATGTGCTCGCAGTCAAAACAAGCACGTCCTCTCAGGTTGAGGGGTCTGCTCAGACTGAAAGATGTCCCTCCCTGCGCTTAAAATAGTGTGTTTCACCAGCCAATAGGGAGACCGCTAGAGTGTGGCCCAATCTTGGGTGCGTTCCTTCGCCATTTTTGAGCGCTCCGTAGGGGTGGGTATAAGGTCTGTTTGTAAAACTGCTTCTCCCTTAAAATACACCAATTTACCATATTAGCCAGCTATTTGAATCGTCACCTATTTAAGACACCAGCTTCTTTATGTATAATTAATCTTAAGTAATCCTAAAAAGAGTTATCGTAGTTTAGATTTTTTCTAATTTTATATTAGCAGGATATTTTATATACTATAAATACTTTTAATGGCATAGCAATGTTACGACAGTCGAATGGTTAAGTACACTGTTATCTATTATATCTGTTATCTGGCATTTTAAACCATGGGACGCTGGTTCGCATCCCGGCCGCCGCACTCTTGCTGCATGTCATATTATGATTTTAAATTTAAATTAATAAATTACTGTTACAGTAATAGAATCTGTGTAACCAGCTCATTCTCTTATTGAAACGTTTAACATGAGATTTTTTTTATTGTATCTTTTAGTGTATTACAGTTTGTTAAATGTTTTGATGTCTGTTATGTATTTTAAACCCTGTTTTACCTGTACGGTGACCTTGGGTGTTTTGAAAGGCGCCTATAAATAAAATGTATTATTATTATTATTATTATTATGAGATGATGGGTAAACAGGCTAGGCTACGTGATTAAAAAGGTATAATGAAAAATACACTATGATGATAATGATTTGAGGATAACATTGATGCGTGTAATGCAGTGTATAACCTTCACCTACTACTAATTAGTTAGCCTATTTACGCTGACACCCGGGGGTCAAAGCCAGGGGCGCATAATTAGGTTAGTGTTGGTTATGCTTTCACAAGAAGAAGACTTTGAGCAGGTGTCATAGTCCAGTAGTGCCTCCTCCTTTCTAGTCCTATCACTGTTTTCCCCTCCCCTTTTTGTGTCTTGTTTGTCTTCTCTCCCTGGGAGTGGCCATCATCACCAGCTGCCATCCTGTCTCACCTGCAACCAATCCACTAATCAACTCTAGCAGTATATCTACCCCGGCTCTTCATCCAGTCTTCGCCAGATCGTCCTTTTGCCAACAGTGGTATTTCGTTCAGGCCTCTTTTGAAATTAATTCCTACTCGGATATCTCTAATTTTGCAAGCTGTTGTCGTTAACCAGTTTTTTGTGCTCAGGACAACTACCACCACCTCCTGCCAGAGATCTGCCTGCTTGCTCTCACCACCAACTTCTCCCCAACCAGCCCTGACTGCCTGCCCTTTGCCATCTCTTCATTCCCCTGCTTCAGCTCTGCCATTCCCTCCACGTCTGCCATTCCCAGTTCCCGTCCTTGACTCAATAAACCCTGTTTTTGAAACTCTTCTGAATCTGCTTTTGGGTCCGTTCTGTAAGCTCCCTAACAGCAGGATTCGGAGCGCGGCAGCCTACTGAGTGGGAGACGAGATGGATGGCCAAAGACCTCAAGTAAGTTCATTGCTTAATGTTGCTACAACTCAAAACACATCGTTCATATAGTTTCAATATGCAATTTGTTTGTATGCTGGCAAGGATGTTGAGAATCTATCACGTCGTCTATGGCTTATTGACAAACACAACATAGGTGGAAAGTAACTAAGTAGCCTACGTTTATTTCCCAAAAATATTATATTAATAAGGAACAACCTTTCATCGACAGAGTGGCAACATCAGAGATCTGCTACAATCAAGTTAACACAGTCAACAGTTTAGTAAAGTTCACATGCACAAGAGCAATAAAACACAAACGAAAGGCACCGCTGCTTACACAAAATCACAGCCGCAACTGTCAGTGTCAGATGAGGGCTTTTATCAGGGCGTTAATTGGATAGGATAGGATAGGATAGGATAGTACTCTATTGTCATTGTAACATGTAGAACGAAATTACAATAATTGGCAACGCATGATCGGACCAGCGGCAGGTAGGCACACATAATGATACGCGAGCTGAAGGGAGTCCCCGCTGTCACTCCATTCATAAAACAAGAGTAGTTAACCATGAAGGGAAAACGCACCACAATGAACAGGAAACTTTAATAATGTCATGAATGGATAACTAGTGACGGACGGCCACCCGCAGAACGTAACATTATGTACAATTAAATCTATATTTCTATAGACTATCAAGGTCTATTAGGCGACAAACTAAGTAAATCCTTGAATTGCGTCACAGACATCAAGAGAAACATTTTGGCAATCAGTACAAAATCGCAAGGGTTTATATGGGGAAAGCTTTGGCCTGGCAGACAATAAAATCTGAGGACGTGAAAGCACTCCAAGCCTATGCCTTATTTCTGAGGGGATGCTGCAATGTAATGGAGGAGCTCCAGTACATGCAGGAACTGGATATGCCCATAAACATGAGAGCCATTTTATCCAGGTTGCCATTCAAAAGCTCATGACATAATGGAGACAACTAGTCAACCAGATTGCTTTGTTGATCTGGTCATGTTTATTGAGCGTCGTGTCAGTATTCTGTCTGACGCTCTGTTTGGTGAAATACAGGAGCCATCTGGTGTTGCTGGGATAAAGACTGGCGCTGGGTTTAAGCCGCAACTCAGAGGTAACATAAAGGGAAATGTCATGGCCACCACAGTAACATCTATGGAAGTGCCCGAGGAAGGCAAAGAGTCAATGTCGGATCCAGGGAAGGCTGAAAAAGCTGGATGCCTTTGCTGTGCTCGTAGCCACTCTTTAGAGGAGTGCAAACAGTTCAAGGGAAAGAAGCATAAGGAAAAACTTCAGTTTCTGAGAGGAAAAGGGATTTGTTTTGCATGTTTATGTGTGGGACACATGAGCCGTGAGTGTGAGAGGCGCTTGACATGCAAGGTTTGTGGTCAAATCCATCCCACTGTGCTTCATATCAAAAGGCAACCAGTCCTGGAACCACTGGAAACATCTAACCAGTCAACTTCACACAAAACATGTGGACATACAGGGGCCGGTAAGGACCGGTGTGTGTTATCCATCCTCCCTGTAAAGGTTAAAAGTGCAAAGGGAAATCACATCATACAAACATATGCATTTTTGGACAGGAAGTTCAGCCACATTCTGTTAAGAGAACCTAATGCAGAAGTTGAACGTCACAGGAAAAAAACAACAACTTCGTGTTGGGCACAATGGGAAGAACACGTGACAACATGTGAAGAACTGGCAAACTGGCCATATTTGTCAAAAGTGAACATCCCAAACATAAATGCAAATGTCGACCTGTTGATAGGAACCAACGCTCCCAAAATATTAGAACCGTGGGAGGTCATTAACAGTTACGGGAGTGGCCCGTATGCTGTCAAGACAGTGCTGGGATGGGTTGTTAATGGTCCACTGAATGGAAACAGTGGTGCTTCAGAGGCGGACCTGCCCTTGGCTGTGGTGAACAGGATCTCTATTGGTAAACTCAAAGAAATGCTGGTCAAGCAGTACAACCACGAGTTTAATGACAAGACCGCAAAGGAGAAAGAAATGTCCAGGGAAGACCTCAGGTTCCTGGAAATTATGGAGCACTCAGCAGTACTTCAGGAGGGAAGATATTGTTTGAGATTGCCATATAAGAACAAGGAGATCTGTTTGCCTAATAATTTTGCAGTGGCTAAGCAAAGGATCCAGGGTTTGAGGAAAAGATTCCTGAACAATGTACACCTGCACCAGCAGTATGCTGGGTACATGAGCACACTCATTAGTAAGAACTATGCAGAGCAAGTGCCTCAGCAACAGCTGCATCGTGAAGGGGGGAAGGTGTGGTACATCCCTCACCATGGTGTTGTAGGGTCCTAACCTTACCAGCTCTTTGCTGGGAGTTCTTCTTCGTTTCAGGAGGGAACCAGTGGCATTCATGGGTGATATCCAGGCTATGTTTCATCAAGTGAAAGTTGCTGAGGAAGACCAAGATTTCCTTCGCTTTCTTTGGTGGCCAAATGGGGACATCACTCAGGACCTCACGGAATATCGGATGACGGTACACCTGTTCGCCGCTGTATCATCTCCCAGTTGTGCAAGCTATGCACTGAAGAAAACTGCTGATGATAATCAGTCTGAGTTTTTGGATGAAGTGAGTCAATCTGTCAAGCAGAATTTCTATGTGGATGACTGTATTGTACTGTACTGTACTGAAGAGCTCAGCCACCGAAGAAGAGGCCATTCAAATGATAAAAGATCTTAGTGCTCTGTGTCAAAAGGGTGGTTTCATTTTGGAAAAATGGATCAGCAATAGTTGTGTGGTATTGCAAGCCATCAAAGAGGATCAAAGGGCCAAGGACCTAACAGAGTTGGATCTGGACCGGGATAAACTTCCAGTGGAAAGGGCTCTGGGTTAACAATGGTGTGTTGAGACTGACTCTTTCAGGTTCAAGATGCAGGTGAAACAACAGTCTCTAACCAAACGTGGCATGTTGTCGGTTGTCAGCTCAGTGTATGACCCGTTGGGTTTTCTGGGACCAGTCACCTTGTCTGCCAAGATTATGCAGCAAGAGCTCTGTAGGAGAGGCTGTGGATGGGATGATGAGCTACCAAGGGACATCTTACCCCGATGGAAAAGGTGGTTGGAAGACTTGGATCAGTTGGCTGCATTCAATGTGGAAAGGTGCATCAAGCCAGTGGAGTTCGGAGAGATTAAATGTGCCAACTATATTTATGCAGATGTTTGTGATGCCAGTGGTGGTGGTATGGAACTGTCACATACATCCGAATGTTAAATCAGAAAAATTACATCCAGGTGGCTTTTCTGCTTGGTAAAGCCAGAGTGACACCACTGAAGGCTGTAACTATTCCTCGACTGGAGTTGACAGCAGCTGTCCTTGCTGTCAGAGTGGACTCATTGCTGAAGGCAGAGTTGGACTTCCAGGTGGAGGATTCAGTCTTTTGGACGGACAGCACTTCAGTGTTGAAATATCTTACCAACGAGGACAGACGCTTTCATACGTTTGTGGCCAACAGAATCTCGACCATCAGAGAAACATCTGAACCCTCACAATGGAGGCATGTCAGTTCCAAAGACAATCCAGCGGATGATGCATCGAGGGGAATGAAGGTCTCTGACTTTCTGAACAACAGCAGGTGGCTCGAAGGTCCTGCATTTCTTTGGAAGCAGGAGGAGGACTGGCCTAAAACTGTGATGGACGTCTCAATGGACTCTGATGACCAAGAGGTCAGGAAAGAGGCAACAGTAAATACCATTAGTGTGGGTGACATCTCTAGTCCTACTGACCAGCTCATTACATACTTTTCTGATTGGAGGAGGCTCAAGAGAGCAGTTGCCTGGCTCCTCAGGGTAAAGGCCATGTTGTTGGCACAGAGTCGCTTGAGGAAGCAGTTGGAGGCTTCTGTGGTTAATTATCAGGAGCAAAGCAGTCAGAACAGTTCAAGGCGGGCTAAAGGACAGAAGGTCACAACGACATCCAGGAGTGGCACTCCTGCTGGATGATTTATTGGCAGCAGAGATTGCCATAATTCATTATTGTCAGCAGCAGAGATTTGGTGAGAAGATTTCTGCTTTATCATCTGGGAAAATGACAGTGAGCCGACGGAGTCCCATATACAGGCTGGATCCAGTTTTGGAGAATGGACTCCTGAGAGTCGGAGGAAGATTGAGTAGAGGAGCAATGCCGGAGGAAGCTAAGCATCCACTCATTCTCTCCAAAGATCAACATGTCTCTATGCTCGTTCTTAGACATGTACACCAGAATCTGTGCCATAGTGGACGGACTCACACACTGTCGAAGGTTAGGAAGAAATTTTGGATCACAAACGCCAATTCAGCTGTCAGGAAGATCATTGGGGAATGCATCTTTTGTAGATGCTACAATGGAAGAGCAGTGGAACAAGAAATGGTGGATCTGCCAAAGATGAGAATCCTTCCCGATCTACCTCCATTTACCAACACAGGAGTGGATTACTTTGGACCAGTTGAAGTGAGGAGAGGAAGGTCAACCTGCAAGCGGTACGGAGTTATATTCACTTGTATGGCAAGCAGGGCCGTCCACCTGGAGGTGGCTAATTCACTGGACACAGATGCATGCATCAATGCTCTGCAACGTTTTATCAGCAGAAGAGGACAGGTGGCACACCTAACATCAGACAATGGCACTAACTTCATTGGGGCAGACAGAGAACTGAAACAGGCTCTTACTGCTTTGAATCAGGACAGGATTCGAGGAGTTCTCTCACAGGTTGGAATCCATTGGAGTTTTAATCCACCAGCAGGCTCACACCATGGTGGTGTGTGGGAAAGGATGATCCGCCTGGTGAGAAGAGTTCTCAGTTCTGTTCTACTTCAGCAGAAGCTGGATGATGATGGACTGCATACAGTGTTCTGTGAAGTGGAGGCCATTTTGAATGATCGTCCAATAACCAAGCTTTCAGATGATGTCAACGACCTGGAACCTCTCATGCCGAACCACCTACCTCTCTTAAAGGGTAAACCAGCTTTGCCACCTGGAGTGTTTGAACCGCATGACCTGTATGTGAAAAGGCGCTGGAGACAAGTACAGTACCTCTCAGATCTTTTCTGGAAGAGATGGATACGGGAGTACTTGCCCTTGCTCCAAGAGAGGAAAAGTGGAATGAGAAGAAAAGAAGTTTGACAACTGGAGATATTGTGGTAATAATGGATTCTTCAGCTCCACGTGGTTTCTGGCCACTTGGCAAGGTTCTGGAGGTTTTTCCAGACAAACAAGGACTTGTGCGTTCTGTGAGGTTGCAGACAAAGACCAACATTATTGAAAGGCCTGTGACAAAACTCTGTTTGGTACATGAAATATAAATTTGTCTATACTGTACTGTAACTTGGTTTATCATAACATATTGTCTCCTTTCTTTTTCTTTTTTTTTTTTTTTTGTTATGTTTTGAATTGTTATGTCAATCTGCCATTAACAATTAGGGGCCGGTGTATAGGAGCCAAATATGTTATAATGGTTGTCTGTTTAAAGTGTAGTTCACGCTGTGTGTGTGTGGTGTCGCTGTGCTGTCACCTAGGGGCTCAGGTGTGTATATAGGAAGTGACATCACTGTTGTTGTCAGGTGTTTGACCCGGAAGGGCAAATGGTTTTTGACCGCTGTGGCGCAAAATGTTTGTCGTGCTAGAGTTGGAAAAAAATTGTCACCATGATTCATCAAAGGAAGATCGTCTGGAGTTTTACTCAACAACAGAAAGCAAACGAACAATAGCGAGAGGCGCGTCAACCAGGTTACTCCACGTTAAACTACCTCAGTAGCTTCAGTAGTGGACTAAGCTCCTTTAACACGATGTATTACAGTTTCATTCCAATTCATTTCACTCTATCCAGGCAGCTTGTTTAATGTTGTTGTAAATGCATATATTTATAATCAATGGCTTCATTAGTTGATAACAAACCTTTTACAAATTCTTTATAAATCATACATCATTCAGTCTTTAGGGGGTTACCCTCTGGTCATCCAAACACATATCCATTTATTAATAATTTATTAACTTTAATAACAGCTGACTTCAATTGTCAGCAATGACTGCAGACCTGATTAGCCTTTGAAAATGTGAAATGATAATTCTTTATTGAATATGAATTTATAACCACAGACCCGATGAGTCATCAGACAATGTTAGTAAAAAGGGGGGATTTTAACAAGATGGCAACCCAAAATTTATACTTATTGATGATTTACTATAAATGAAGTCATTGATTAATAATCATAAATTCCTTAAAGCTACAGTGTGTAATATAGCTTTATTTCAAAATATGAATATACTACTCATATATTTGTATATGGGTATAATCACTATAAAATGAAAGTATTTGGTTTTCGTAGCCTTAGAATAATTCTTTTATTTAGCAAGGGTCGCGCTTAAGTGAGTGGCCATGCACCACCATGTTTGTTCGGCAGCCCGAAGGTCAGCCAGAGAGCATGTTTCGCTTTTAGGATGAGAAGCCCGCCAACCAAAAGAAAAAAAAAAATGAATGAGGATATAGGAAGGAGGAAGAAAAGGCAGAGACCAGAGTTAGTATTTAGTAGAGTTTGGAAGAAGATAAGAGTAAGACGCGGTTTCTGATCAAAGTTTGTCCTCGGAGGCCACTGTCTATTCACCGAGGGGAGGGGTGAGCAAGTAAGCGATTCAATCGCTGCAGTCTAGAATTGGAAAACTAGACGGCCCTTTCTCTTACACACTGTAGCTTTAATAACTGAGCCTTATCATAGTGATAAATGTCATTGAATGTCATTTTGAATTTAAGATCATATGTTGACCTCACTTTATTTAATGAGCTTTTTTTTTCAAGAAAACGTGTGTTTTGTCTACTTTTCCCACAGAATATCCTTACACGTCACATCTTGGAGAGACTGCAGAGCAAGCTACAATATGTGTACAGCCGTCCTGACTCAGAGCTAGACTTGGACTACCTTGATTTCATGTGCACTCATGAATTAATAATCATGGATGCATTGACAGACCAAATTGAGTTGCCTGTGAATATAATTAGTTCCCTAAGAGAGATGCGCAACCTGATTAGACGTCAGGTTGAAAATGAGCAACAGTTTCCATGTATGGAAATACAGACGGTGCAAGGGACAAGGGGACGACCAAAATTTGAAATGAAGCATGATCAGTTACAGGCCTTGATAAACACCCAGTTGCCAATTACATGTATTGGAAAACTGCTGGGAGTAAGTGAGTTGACAGTGTTCCGTTGCATGGCAGAATTTGGCATTTCTGTGGCTGGGTCATACAGTTCAATGTCGGACCAGGAGCTAAACAGTTTAGTGTGTGAAATCAAGGCTGAGATGCCCCATATTGGCTACAGGTTAGTCCAGGTAAGGCTGAGGTCCTTAGGCCACAGGGTGCAGTGGAACAGAGTGAAGGCAGCTATGCACAGAGTAGATGCAGCTGGGACTATTGCTCGTTTGACACAGGTGGGCTGTGTCGTGAGGAGGAGCTATTCTGTCAAGGCACCTCTTTCTCTGGTTCATGTGGACACTAACCATAAATTGATCAGGTAACTCTAGGTTGAATTGCAAATTGCATAGAAAGTTATATTAATACTATGTAACATACATACTGTACACTCACCTATTTGTTCTCATAAACAGGTATAACATAGTAATTTTGGGGGCACTGATGGCTTCTCCAGAAAGGTACTCAGATGAGATTAATATCATTAAATATAATACTGTTATCACTAATTTCGGAATATTTCTTGCATGTTTTGTGTTACGTAACACTATCAAATGATGCTGTTTCAATGACTTACACTCATTGTAACACACAGGTTGTTAATGTCCTATATTTAACACCAGCTATTTATTTTGTCCCATATCTGTTTGTGTCCAGATCATGTACCTCGAACCTGCCAACAATAATAAGGCATCCACAGGCCTTACATTTTTCCTAACCTCTTGTGAGAGGAATGGATTGCCTTCAATGTGCGTATGTACAGTACAGGGGCTTATACAGTTAGATATGCTTCACGTTTTAATTACCCTGCTGAAATGCATTAAAACTTAATTTGTGTTTTTTGTTAATTTTATGCTTGCTTTTTCACATAAATGCCAGGGTCAGAGGTGATCAAGGCGTGGAGAACATTGATATTGCTCGATTCACGTTCACTGTCAGAGGAACGGATCGGTCGAGTTATTTCGGGAAAAAGTGTTCACAATCAGAGGTAAATAAATCTATAACAATGTATTATAAACCTTGAGTCAGCATTGATTAATTAATTAATCCTTAATTTGTCTTGTGTGTGTGACAAGTTTAATGTCAAACAGCATAATTTATTCAATGTAATTTAAAACTGTACATGTAGTCATTTAATTTCCACTGCTTCTTTTTATTTAAAATGTTGTCCTATTACAGGGGTTGTTATTGTGTAGATTTCAAGGCATGTGATTATTATCAGTACTCCTATTACATTTTACACAATCTACAAGTTAAAATGTGACTGCTTCTTTTCCCTAAGATTTGTCATTTCTGACAGAATTGAACGTCTTTGGCGTGATGTCTGGAACGCAGTGACCTGCACATACTATGATGTCCTGCACAGTCTTGAGGAAGAGGAACTTGTCGACATCACAAACACACTGCACATCTTTCTGGTTCACTTTGTGTTCCTTCCTCGTGTGCGCAGAGACCTCCACACCTTTACCGAGGGCTGGAAATACCACCCACTCCGCACTGAGGGAAACATGACCCCTCAACAGCTGTGGGATTTGGGCCTGCTGCAGAACAGCACACATGAGGCTGACAATGTGAAGACGAAGAAGAAGAAGAAGAAGAAGAAGAAGAAGGGCAGACCATGTTGAAGAAGAAGAAGGTCAGACACTGAAGAAGAAGAAGGTCAGACCATGAAGAAGAAGAAGAAGAAGAAGAAGAAGAAGAAGGTCAAACCATAAAGAAGAAGAATAATAATAAGAAGAAGGTCAAACCATGAAGAAGAAGAAGAAGAAGAAGAAGAAGAAGAAGAAGAAGAAAAGGTCAGACCATGAAGAAGAACAAGAACAAGAAGGTCAGACCATGAAGAAGGTCAGACCATGAAGAAGAAGAAGAAGGTCAGACCATGAAGAAGAAGAAGAAGAAGAAGAAGAAGGTCAGACCATGAAGAAGAAGAAGAAGAAGGTCAGACAATGAAGATGTAGAAGAAGAAGAAGAAGAAGAAGAAGAAGGTCAGACCATGAAGAAGAAGGAGAAGAAGAAGAAGGTCAGACCATGAAGAAGAAGAAGAAGAAGAAGAAGAAGAAGAAGAGAAGAAGGTCAGACCATGAAGAAGAAGAAGAAGAAGAAGAAGAAGAAGAAGAAGAAGGTCAGACCATGAAAAAGAAGAAGAAGGTCAGACCATGAAAAAGAAGAAGAAGGAGAAGGTCAGACCATGAAGAAGAAGAAGAAGAAGGTCAGACCATGAAGAAGAAGAAGAAGAAGAAGGTCAGACAATGAAGATGTAGAAGAAAAAGAAGAAGAAGAAGAAGAAGGTCAGACCATGAAGAAGAAGAAGAAGAAGAAGAAGAAGGTCAGACCATGAAGAAGAAGAAGAAGAAGAAGAAGAAGAAGAAGGTCAGACCATGAAAAAAGAAGAAGAAGAAGAAGGTCAACCAGAAGAAGAAGAAGAAGAAGAAGAAGAAGAAGAAGAAGAAGGTCAGACCATGAAGAAGAAGAAGAAGAAGAAGAAGAAGAAGAAGAAGGTCAGACCATGAAAAAGAAGAAGAAGAAGAAGGTCAGACCATGAAAAAGAAGAAGAAGGAGAAGGTCAGACCATGAAGAAGAAGAAGAAGAAGAAGAAGGTCAGACCATGAAGAAGAAGAAGAAGAAGAAGAAGGTCAGACCATGAAGAAGAAGAAGAAGAAGAAGAAGAAGAAGAAGAAGGTCAGACCATGAAGAAGAAGAAGAAGAAGAAGGTCAGACCATGAAGAAGAAGAAGAAGAAGAAGAAGTTCAGACCATGAAGAAGAAGAAGAAGAAGAAGAAGGTCAGACCATGAAGAAGAAGAAGAAGAAGAAGAAGAAGGAGAAGGTCAGACCATGAAGAAGAAGAAGAAGGTCAGACCATGAAGAAGAAGAAGAAGAAGAAGAAGAAGGTCAGACCATGAAGAAGAAGAAGAAGAAGAAGGTCAGACAATGAAGATGTAGAAGAAAAAGAAGAAGAAGAAGAAGAAGAAGAAGAAGAAGGTCAGACCATGAAGAAGAAGGAGAAGAAGAAGAAGGTCAGACCATGAAGAAGAAGAAGAAGAAGAAGAAGAAGAAGAAGAAGAAGAAGAAGAAGGTCAGACCATGAAGAAGAAGAAGAAGAAGAAGAAGAAGAAGAAGAAGAAGAAGAAGAAAAGGTCAGACCATGAAAAAGAAGAAGAAGGAGAAGGTCAGACCATGAAGAAGAAGAAGAAGAAGGTCAGACCATGAAAAAGAAGAAGAAGAAG
This sequence comes from Argyrosomus japonicus, assembly GCA_015710095.1. Taxonomy (NCBI): domain Eukaryota; kingdom Metazoa; phylum Chordata; class Actinopteri; family Sciaenidae; genus Argyrosomus; species Argyrosomus japonicus. The sequence continues at coordinate 24,166 of JADEYK010001940.1, forward strand.
AAGGTCAGACCATGAAAAAGAAGAAGAAGGAGAAGGTCAGACCATGAAGAAGAAGAAGAAGAAGAAGAAGGTCAGACCATGAAGAAGAAGAAGAAGAAGAAGAAGAAGTAGAAGAAGGTCAGACCATGAAGAAGAAGAAGAAAAAGGTCAGACACTGAAGAAGAAGAAGGTCAGACCATGAAGAAGAAGAAGAAGGTCAGACCATGAAGAAGGTCAGACAATGAAGAAGAAGAAGAAGAAGAAGAAGAAAAAAGAAGAAGAAGGTCAGACACTGAAGAAGAAGGTCAAACCATGAAGAAGAAGAAGAAGAAGGAGAAGAAGGTCAGATACCGAAGAAGAAGAAGAAGAAGACGAAGAAGAAGAAGGTCAGACACTGAAGAAGAAGGTCAAACCATGAAGAAGAAGAAGAAGAAGGAGAAGAAGGTCAGACACCGAAGAAGAAGAAGAAGAAGACGAAGAAGAAGAAGGTCAGGCCATGTAGAAGAAGAAGAAGGTCAGATCATGAAGAAGGAGAAGAAAAAGAAGGTCAGACCATGTAGAAGAAGAAGGTCAGACCATGAAGAAGAAGAAGAAGAAGGTCAGACCATGAAGAAGAAGAAGAAGAAGAAGGTCAGACCATGAAGGAGAAGAAGAAGAAGAAGAAGGTCAGACCATGAAGAAGAAGAAGAAGGAGAAGAAGAAGAAGAAGGTCAAACCACGAAGAAGAAGAAGAAGAAGAAGAAGAAGAAGGTCAGACTATGAAGAAGAAGAAGAAGAAGTAGGTCAGACCATGAAGAAGAAGAAGAAGAAGTAGGTCAGACCATGAAGAAGAAGAAGAAGAAGGAGGTCAGACCATGAAGAAGGTCAGACAATGAAGATGTAGAAGAAGAAGAAGGTCAGACCATGAAGAAGAAGAAGAAGAAGAAGAAGGATAAGAAGGTCAGACAATGAAGAAGAAGAAGAAGAAGAAGAAGAAGGTCAGACCATGAAAAAGAAGAAGAAGAAGAAAGTCAGACCATGAAAAAGAAGAAGAAGGAGAAGGTCAGACCATGAAGAAGAAGAAGAAGAAGAAGGAGAAGAAGGTCAGACCATGAAGAAGAAGAAGAAAAAGGTCAGACACTGAAGAAGAAGAAGGTCAGACCATGAAGAAGAAGAAGAAGGTCAGACCATGAAGAAGGTCAGACAATGAAGAAGAAGAAGAAGAAGAAGAAGAAGAAGAAGAAGAAGTCAGACCATGAAGAAGAAGAAGAAAAAGGTCAGACACTGAAGAAGAAGAAGGTCAGACCATGAAGAAGAAGAAGAAGATGGTCAGACACTGAAGAAGAAGAAGGTCAGACCATGAAGAAGAAGAAGAAGAAGGTCAGACACTGAAGAAGAAGAAGGTCAAACCATGAAGAAGAAGAAGAAGAAGGAGAAGAAGGTCAGACACCGAAGAAGAAGAAGAAGAAGAAGAAGGTCAGGCCATGTAGAAGAAGAAGAAGGTCAGATCATGAAGAAGGAGAAGAAAAAGAAGGTCAGACCATGTAGAAGAAGAAGGTCAGACCATGAAGAAGAAGAAGAAGAAGAAGAAGAAGGTCAGACCATGAAGAAGAAGAAGAACAAGAAGAAGAAGAAGAAGAAGGTCAGACCATGAAGGAGGAGAAGAAGAAGAAGAAGGTCAGACCATGAAGAAGAAGAAGAAGGAGAAGAAGAAGAAGAAGGTCAAACCACGAAGAAGAAGAAGAAGAAGAAGGTCAGACTATGAAGAAAAAGAAGAAGAAGTAGGTCAGACCATGAAGAAGAAGAAGAAGAAGTAGGTCAGACCATGAAGAAGAAGAAGAAGAAGGAGGTCAGACCATGAAGAAGGTCAGACAATGAAGATGTAGAAGAAGAAGAAGAAGAAGGTCAGACCATGAAGAAGAAGAAGAAGAAGAAGGATAAGAAGGTCAGAACAATGAAGATGTAGAAGAAGAAGAAGAAGAAGAAGGTCAGACCATGAAGAAGAAGAAGAAGAAGAAGAAGAAGAGAAGAAGGTCAGACAATGAAGATGTAGAAGAAGAAGAAGAAGGTCAGACCATGAAGAAAAAGAAGAAGAAGAAAGAGAAGAAGGTCAGACCATGAAGAAAAGAAGAAGAAGAAGAAGGTCAGACCATGAAGAAGAAGAAGAAGAAGGTCAGACACTGAAGCACAAGAAGAAGAAGAAGAAGAAGAACGTCAGACCATGTAGAAGAAGGAGAAGGTCAGACCATGAAGAAGAAGAAGAAGAAGAAGGTCAGACACTGAAGAAGCAGAAGGTCAGACCATGAAGAAGAAGAAGAAGAAGAAGGTCAGACACTGAAGAAGAAGAAGGTCAGACCATGAAGAAGAAGAAGGTCAGAAACTGAAGAAGAAGTAGGTCAGACCATGTAGAAGAAGAAGAAGAAGAAGAAGGAGAAGAAGGTCAGACACTGAAGAAGAAGGTCAGACCATGAATAAGAAGAAGAAGAAGAAGAAGAAGAAGAGGAAGAAGGTCAGACCATGTAGAAGAAGAAGAAGAAGGTCAGACCATGAAGAAGAAGAAGAAGGAGAAGAAGAAGAAGAAGAAGGTCAGACCATGAAGAAGAAGAAGAAGAAGAAGAAGGTCAGACTATGAGGAAGAAGAAGAAGAAGAAGTAGGTCAGACCATGAAGAAGAAAAAGAAGAAGGAGGTCAGACCATGAAGAAGAACAAGAACAAGAAGGTCAGACCATGAAGAAGGTCAGACAATGAAGAAGAAGAAGGAGAAGGTCAGACCATGAAGAAGGTCAGACAATGAAGAAGAAGAAGGAGAAGGAGGTCAGACCATGAAGAAGAAGAAGAAGAAGAAGAAGAAGGAGAAGAAGGTCAGACAATGAAGATGTAGAAGAAGAAGTAGAAGAAGAAGGTCAGACCATGAAGAAGAAGATCAGACGATGAAGAAGAAGAAGAAGAAGAAGAGGTCAGACCATGAAGAAGAAGAAGAAGGTCAGACCATGAAAAGAAGAAGAAGAAGAAGGTCAGACCATGAAGAAGAAGAAGAAGAAGAAGGAGAAGGTCAGACCATGAAGAAGAAGAAGAAGATGGTCAGACACTGAAGAAGAAGAAGGTCAGACCATGAAGAAGAAGAAGAAGATGGTCAGACACTGAAGAAGAAGAAGGTCAGACCATGAAGAAGAAGAAGAAGAAGAAGAAGAAGAAGGTCAGACACTGAAGAAGAAGAAGGTCAAACCATGAAGAAGAAGAAGAAGAAGAAGGTCAGACTATGAAGAAAAAGAAGAAGAAGTAGGTCAGACCATGAAGAAGAAGAAGAAGAAGTAGGTCAGACCATGAAGAAGAAGAAGAAGAAGGAGGTCAGACCATGAAGAAGGTCAGACAATGAAGATGTAGAAGAAGAAGAAGAAGAAGGTCAGACCATGAAGAAGAAGAAGAAGGATAAGAAGGTCAGACAATGAAGATGTAGAAGAAGAAGAAGAAGAAGAAGGTCAGACCATGAAGAAGAAGAAGAAGAAGAAGAAGGTCAGACAATGAAGATGTAGAAGAAGAAGAAGAAGGTCAGACCATGAAGAAAAGAAGAAGAAGAAAGAGAAGAAGGTCAGACCATGAAGAAGAAGAAGAAGAAGAAGGTCAGACCATGAAGAAGAAGAAGAAGAAGGTCAGACACTGAAGCACAAGAAGAAGAAGAAGAAGAAGAACGTCAGACCATGTAGAAGAAGGAGAAGGTCAGACCATGAAGAAGAAGAAGAAGAAGAAGGTCAGACACTGAAGAAGCAGAAGGTCAGACCATGAAGAAGAAGAAGAAGAAGGTCAGACACTGAAGAAGAAGAAGGTCAGACCATGAAGAAGAAGAAGGTCAGAAACTGAAGAAGAAGTAGTAGGTCAGACCATGTAGAAGAAGAAGAAGAAGAAGAAGGAGAAGAAGGTCAGACACTGAAGAAGAAGGTCAGACCATGAATAAGAAGAAGAAGAAGAAGAAGAGGAAGAAGGTCAGACCATGTAGAAGAAGAAGAAGAAGAAGGTCAGACCATGAAGAAGAAGAAGAAGAAGAAAGTCAGACCATGAAAAAGAAGAAGAAGGAGAAGGTCAGACCATGAAGAAGAAGAAGAAGAAGGTCAGACCATGAAGAAGAAGAAGAAGAAGAAGAAGAAGAAGGAGAAGAAGGTCAGACCATGAAGAAGAAGAAGAAAAAGGTCAGACACTGAAGAAGAAGAAGGTCAGACCATGAAGAAGAAGAAGAAGGTCAGACCATGAAGAAGGTCAGACAATGAAGAAGAAGAAGAAGAAGAAGAAGAACAAGGTCAGACCATGAAGAAGAAGAAGAAAAGGTCAGACACTGAAGAAGAAGAAGGTCAGACCATGAAGAAGAAGAAGAAGAAGAAGAAGAAAGTCAGACCATGAAAAAGAAGAAGAAGGAGAAGGTCAGACCATGAAGAAGAAGAAGAAGAAGAAGAAGAAGAAGGAGAAGAAGGTCAGACCATGAAGAAGAAGAAGACAAAGGTCAGACACTGAAGAAGAAGAAGGTCAGACCATGAAGAAGGTCAGACAATGAAGAAGAAGAAGAAGAAGAAGAAGAAGAAGAAGAAGAAGGTCAGACCATGAAGAAGAAGAAGAAAAAGGTCAGACACTGAAGAAGAAGAAGGTCAGACCATGAAGAAGGAGAAGAAGATGGTCAGACACTGAAGAAGAAGAAGGTCAGTCCATGAAGAAGAAGAAGAAGAAGAAGAAGAAGAAGGAGAAGAAGGTCAGACCATGAAGAAGAAGAAGACAAAGGTCAGACACTGAAGAAGAAGAAGGTCAGACCATGAAGAAGGTCAGACAATGAAGAAGAAGAAGAAGAAGAAGAAGAAAAGAAGAAGAAGAAGGTCAGACCATGAAGAAGAAGAAGAAAAAGTCAGACACTGAAGAAGAAGAAGGTCAGACCATGAAGAAGGAGAAGAAGATGGTCAGACACTGAAGAAGAAGAAGGTCAGTCCATGAAGAAGAAGAAGAAGAAGAAGAAGAAGGTCAGACACTGAAGAAGAAGAAGGTCAAACCATGAAGAAGAAGAAGAAGAAGAAGAAGAAGGAGAAGAAGGTCAGACACCGAAGAAGAAGAAGAAGAAGAAGACGAAGAAGAAGAAGGTCAGGCCATGTAGAAGAAGAAGAAGGTCAGATCATGAAGAAGGAGAAGAAAAAGAAGGTCAGACCATGTAGAAGAAGAAGGTCAGACCATGAAGAAGAAGAAGAAGAAGAAGAAGGTCAGACCATGAAGAAGAAGAAGAACAAGAAGAAGAAGAAGAAGAAGGTCAGACCATGAAGGAGAAGAAGAAGAAGAAGAAGGTCAGACCATGAAGAAGAAGAAGAAGGAGAAGAAGAAGAAGAAGGTCAAACCACGAAGAAGAAGAAGAAGAAGAAGAAGGTCAGACCATGAAGAAAAAGAAGAAGAAGTAGGTCAGACCATGAAGAAGAAGAAGAAGAAGTAGGTCAGACCATGAAGAAGAAGAAGAAGAAGGAGGTCAGACCATGAAGAAGGTCAGACAATGAAGATGTAGAAGATGAAGAAGAAGAAGGTCAGACCATGAAGAAGAAGAAGAAGAAGAAGGATAAGAAGGTCAGACAATGAAGATGTAGAAGAAGAAGAAGAAGGTCAGACCATGAAGAAAAGAAGAAGAAGAAAGAGAAGAAGGTCAGACCATGAAGAAGAAGAAGAAGAAGGTCAGACACTGAATCACAAGAAGAAGAAGAAGAAGAAGAAGAAGAAGAACGTCAGACCATGTAGAAGAAGGAGAAGGTCAGACCATGAAGAAGAAGAAGAAGAAGAAGGTCAGACACTGAAGAAGCAGAAGGTCAGACCATGAAGAAGAAGAAGAAGAAGGTCAGACACTGAAGAAGAAGAAGGTCAGACCATGAAGAAGAAGAAGGTCAGAAACTGAAGAAGAAGTAGGTCAGACCATGTAGAAGAAGAAGAAGAAGAAGAAGGAGAAGAAGGTCAGACACTGAAGAAGAAGGTCAGACAATGAAGAAGAAGAAGAAGAAGGTCAGACCATGTAGAAGAAGAAGAAGAAGAAGAGGAAGAAGGTCAGACCATGTAGAAGAAGAAGAAGAAGGTCAGACCATGAAGAAGAAGAAGAAGAAGAAGAAGAAGGTCAGACCATGAAGAAGAAGAAGAAGAAGAAGAAGAAGGTCAGACTATGAGGAAGAAGAAGAAGAAGAAGTAGGTCAGACCATGAAGAAGAAAAAGAAGAAGAAGGTCAGACCATGAAGAAGAACAAGAACAAGAAGGTCAGACCATGAAGAAGGTCAGACAATGAAGAAGAAGAAGGAGAAGGTCAGACCATGAAGAAGGTCAGACAATGAAGAAGAAGAAGGAGAAGGTCAGACCATGAAGAAGGTCAGGCCATGTAGAAGAAGAAGAAGAAGTAGGTCAGACCATGAAGAAGAAGAAGAAGAAGGAGGTCAGACCATGAAGAAGGTCAGACAATGAAGATGTAGAAGAAGAAGAAGAAGAAGAAGAAGGTCAGACCATGAAGAAGAAGAAGAAGGATAAGAAGGTCAGACAATGAAGATGTAGAAGAAGAAGAAGAAGAAGAAGGTCAGACCATGAAGAAGAAGAAGAAGAAGAAGAAGGTCAGACAATGAAGATGTAGAAGAAGAAGAAGAAGGTCAGACCATGAAGAAAAGAAGAAGAAGAAAGAGAAGAAGGTCAGACCATGAAGAAGAAGAAGAAGAAGAAGGTCAGACCATGAAGAAGAAGAAGAAGAAGGTCAGACACTGAAGCACAAGAAGAAGAAGAAGAAGAAGAACGTCAGACCATGTAGAAGAAGGAGAAGGTCAGACCATGAAGAAGAAGAAGAAGAAGAAGGTCAGACACTGAAGAAACAGAAGGTCAGACCATGAAGAAGAAGAAGAAGAAGGTCAGACACTGAAGAAGAAGAAGGTCAGAAACTGAAGTAGAAGTAGGTCAGACCATGTAGAAGAAGAAGAAGAAGAAGAAGGAGAAGAAGGTCAGACACTGAAGAAGAAGGTCAGACCATGAATAAGAAGAAGAAGAAGAAGAAGAAGAAGAGGAAGAAGGTCAGACCATGAAGAAGAAGAAGAAGGAGAAGAAGAAGAAGAAGAAGGTCAGACCATGAAGAAGAAGAAGAAGAAGAAGAAGAAGGTCAGACTATGAGGAAGAAGAAGAAGAAGAAGTAGGTCAGACCATGAAGAAGAAAAAGAAGAAGGAGGTCAGACCATGAAGAAGAACAAGAACAAGAAGGTCAGACCATGAAGAAGGTCAGACAATGAAGAAGAAGAAGGAGAAGGTCAGACCATGAAGAAGGTCAGGCCATGTAGAAGAAGAAGAAGGTCAGATCATGAAGAAGGAGAAGAAAAAGAAGGTCAGAGCATGTAGAAGAAGAAGGTCAGACCATGAAGAAGAAGAAGAAGAAGAAGGTCAGACCATGAAGAAGAAGAAGAACCAGAAGAAGAAGAAGAAGAAGGTCAGACCATGAAGGAGAAGAAGAAGAAGAAGAAGGTCAGACCATGAAGAAGAAGAAGAAGGAGAAGAAGAAGAAGAAGGTCAAACCACGAAGAAGAAGAAGAAGAAGAAGAAGAAGAAGGTCAGACTATGAAGAAGAAGAAGAAGAAGTAGGTCACACCATGAAGAAGAAGAAGAAGAAGTAGGTCAGACCATGAAGAAGAAGAAGAAGAAGGAGGTCAGACCATGAAGAAGGTCAGACAATGAAGATGTAGAAGAAGAAGAAGAAGAAGGTCAGACCATGAAGGAGAAGAAGAAGAAGAAGAAGAAGAAGAAGGATAAGAAGGTCAGACAATGAAGAAGAAGAAGAAGAAGAAGAAGAAGAAGGTCAGACCATGAAAAAGAAGAAGAAGAAGAAAGTCAGACCATGAAAAAGAAGAAGAAGGAGAAGGTCAGACCATGAAGAAGAAGAAGAAGAAGGTCAGACCATGAAGAAGAAGAAGAAGAAAAGAAGAAGAAGGAGAAGAAGGTCAGACCATGAAGAAGAAAAAGAAGGTCAGACCATGAAGAAGGTCAGACAATGAAGAAGAAGAAAAGAAGAAGAAGAAGAAGAAGAAGAAGAAGGTCAGACCATGAAGAAGAAGAAGAAAAAGGTCAGACACTGAAGAAGAAGAAGGTCAGACCATGAAGAAGAAGAAGAAGAAGAAGAAAGTCAGACCATGAAAAAGAAGAAGAAGGAGAAGGTCAGACCATGAAGAAGAAGAAGAAGAAGAAGAAGAAGGAGAAGAAGGTCAGACCATGAAGAAGAAGAAGACAAAGGTCAGACACTGAAGAAGAAGAAGGTCAGACCATGAAGAAGAAGAAGGTCAGACCATGAAGAAGAAGAAGAAGATGGTCAGACACTGAAGAAGAAGAAGGTCAGACCATGAAGAAGAAGAAGAAGAAGAAGAAGGTCAGACCATGAAGAAGAAGAAGAAGAAGGAGGTCAGACCATGAAGAAGGTCAGACAATGAAGATGTAGAAGAAGAAGGTCAGCCCATGAAGAAGAAAAGAAGAAGAAGAAGAAGAAGAAGAGAAGAAGGTCAGACAATGAAGATGTAGAAGAAGAAGAAGAAGGTCAGACCATGAAGAAGAAGAAGAAGAAGAAGGAGAAGAAGGTCAGACAATGAAGATGTAGAAGAAGAAGAAGAAGGTCAGATCATGAAGAAGAAGAAGAAAAGAAGAAGGTCAGACCATGAAGAAGAAGAAGAAGAAGGTCAGACACTGAAGCACAAGAAGAAGAAGAAGAAGAAGAAGAAGAAGAACGTCAGACCATGTAGAAGAAGGAGAAGGTCAGACCATGAAGAAAGAGGAAGAAGATCAGACACTGAAGAAGCAGAAGGTCAGACCATGAAGAAGAAGAAGAAGAAGAAGGTCAGACCATGAAGAAGAAGGTCAGACCATGAAGAAGAAGAAGAAGGTCAGACCATGAAAAGAAGAAGAAGAAGAAGGTCAGACCATGAAGAAGAAGAAAGAAGAAGGAGAAGGTCAGACCATGAAGAAGAAGAAGAAGATGGTCAGACACTGAAGAAGAAGAAGGTCAGGCCATGTAGAAGAAGAAGAAGGTCAGATCATGAAGAAGGAGAAGAAAAAGAAGGTCAGACCATGTAGAAGAAGAAGGTCAGACCATGAAGAAGAAGAAGAAGAAGAAGGTCAGACCATGAAGAACAAGAAGAACAAGAAGAAGAAGAAGAAGAAGGTCAGACCATGAAGGAGAAGAAGAAGAAGAAGAAGGTCAGACCATGAAGAAGAAGAAGAAGGAGAAGAAGAAGAAGAAGGTCAAACCACGAAGAAGAAGAAGAAAAGAAGAAGAAGAAGAAGAAGAAGAAAAGAAGAAGGTCAGACTATGAAGAAGAAGAAGAAGAAGTAGGTCAGACCATGAAGAAGAAGAAGAAGAAGGAGGTCAGACCATGAAGAAGAAGAAGAAGAAGGAGGTCAGACCATGAAGAAGAAGAAGAAGAAGTAGGTCAGACCATGAAGAAGAAGAAGGAGGTCAGACCATGAAGAAGGTCAGACAATGAAGATGTAGAAGAAGAAGAAGAAGAAGGTCAGACCATGAAGAAGAAGAAGAAGAAGAAGGATAAGAAGGTCAGACAATGAAGATGTAGAAGAAGAAGAAGAAGAAGAAGAAGGTCAGACCATGAAGAAGAAGAAGAAGAAGAAGAAGAAGAAGAAGAAGAAGAAGGTCAGACAATGAAGATGTAGAAGAAGAAGAAGAAGAAGGTCAGACCATGAAGAAGAAGAAGAAGAAAGAGAAGAAGGTCAGACCATGAAGAAGAAGAAGAAGAAGGTCAGACACTGAAGCACAAGAAGAAGAAGAAGAAGAAGAAGAACGTCAGACCATGTAGAAGAAGGAGAAGGTCAGACCATGAAGAAGAAGAAGAAGAAGAAGGTCAGACACTGAAGGAGCAGAAGGTCAGACCATGAAGAAGAAGAAGAAGAAGGTCAGACACTGAAGAAGAAGAAGGTCAGACCATGAAGAAGAAGAAGGTCAGAAACTGAAGAAGAAGTAGGTCAGACCATGTAGAAGAAGAAGAAGCTCAGACCATGAAGAAGAAGAAGAAGGTCAAACCATGAAAGAAGAAGAAGAAGAAGAAGAAGAAGGAGAAGAAGGTCAGACACTGAAGAAGAAGGTCAGACCATGAATAAGAAGAAGAAGAAGAAGAAGAAGAGGAAGAAGGTCAGACCATGTAGAAGAAGAAGAAGAAGGTCAGACCATGAAGAAGAAGAAGAAGAAGAAGAAGGTCAGACTATGAGGAAGAAGAAGAAGAAGAAGTAGGTCAGACCATGAAGAAGAAAAAGAAGAAGGAGGTCAGACCATGAAGAAGAACAAGAACAAGAAGGTCAGACCATGAAGAAGGTCAGACAATGAAGAAGAAGAAGAAGAAGAAGAAGAAGGTCAGACAATGAAGAAGAAGAGAAGAAGAAGAAGAAAAGAAGAAGAAGAAAAGAAGAAGAAGGAGAAGAAGGTCAGACAATGAAGATGTAGAAGAAGAAGAAGAAGGTCAGACCATGAAGAAGAAGAAGAAGAAGAAGAAGGTCAGACCATGTAGAAGAAGAAGAAGAAGGTCAGACCATGAAGAAGAAGAAGAAGAAGAAGAAGGTCAGACTATGAGGAAGAAGAAGAAGAAGAAGTAGGTCAGACCATGAAGAAGAAGAAGAAGAAGGTCAGACCATGAAGAAGAAGAAGAAGGAGAAGAAGAAGAAGAAGGTCAGACCACGAAGAAGAAGAAGAAGAAGAAGGTCAGACTATGAAGAAGAAGAAGAAGAAGTAGGTCAGACCATGAAGAAGAAGAAGAAGAAGTAGGTCAGACCATGAAGAAGAAGAAGAAGAAGAAGGAAGTCAGACCATGAAGAAGGTCAGACAATGAAGATGTAGAAGAAGAAGAAGAAGAAGAAGAAGAAGAAGAAGGTCAGACAATGAAGAAGAAGAAAGAAGAAGAAGAAGAAGGTCAGACAATGAAGAAGAAGAAGAAGAAGAAGAAGAAGAAGAAGAAGGAGAAGAAGGTCAGACAATGAAGATGTAGAAGAAGAAGAAGAAGAAGAAGAAGGTCAGACCATGAAGAAGAAGAAGAAGAAGAAGAAGGTCAGACAATGAAGATGTAGAAGAAGAAGAAGAAGAAGGTCAGACCATGAAGAAGAAGAAGAAAGAGAAGAAGGTCAGACCATGAAGAAGAAGAAGAAAAAGAAGAAGGTCAGACCATGAAGAAGAAGAAGAAGAAGGTCAGACACTGAAGCACAAGAAGAAGAAGAAGAAGAAGAAGAAGAACGTCAGACCATGTAGAAGAAGAAGGTCAGACCATGAAGTAGAAGAAGAAGAAGAAGAAGAAGGTCAGACACTGAAGAAGCAGAAGGTCAGACCATGAAGAAGAAGAAGAAGAAGGTCAGACACTGAAGAAGAAGAAGGTCAGACCATGAAGAAGAAGAAGGTCAGAAACTGAAGAAGAAGTAGGTCAGACCATGTAGAAGAAGAAGAAGCTCAGACCATGAAGAAGAAGAAGAAGGTCAAACCATGTAGAAGAAGAAGAAGAAGAAGGAGAAGAAGGTCAGACACTGAAGAAGAAGGTCAGACCATGAATAAGCAGAAGAAGAAGAAGAAGAAGAAGGTCAGACCATGTAGAAGAAGAAGAAGAAGGTCAGACCATGAAGAAGAAGAAGAAGGAGGAGAAGAAGAAGAAGAAGAAGGTCAGACCATGAAGAAGAAGAAGAAGAAGAAGGTCAGACTATGAAGAAGAAGAAGAAGAAGGTCAGACACTGAAGAAGAAGAAGAAGAAGAAGAAGAAGAAGAAGGAGGTCAGACCATGAAGAAGAACAAGAACAAGAAGGTCAGACCATGAAGAAGGTCAGACAATGAAGAAGAAGAAGGAGAAGGTCAGACCATGAAGAAGGTCAGACAATGAAGAAGAAGAAGGAGAAGGTCAGACCATGAAGAAGGTCAGACAATGAAGAAGAAGAAGAAGAAGAAGGTCAGACCATGAAGAAGAAGAAGAAGAAGAAGAAGAAGAAGAAGGTCAGACCATGAAGAAGAAGAAGGTCAGACCATGAAGAAGAAGAAGAAGAAGAAGAAGAAGGTCAGACCATGAAGAAGAAGAAGAAGAAGAAGGTCAGACCATGAAGAAGAAGAAGAAGAAGAAGAAGAAGGTCAGACCATGAAGAAGAAGAAGAAGAAGAAGAAGAAGGTCAGACCATGAAGAAGAAGAAGAAGAAGAAGAAGGAGAAGGTCAGACCATGAAGAAGAAGAAGAAGAAGAAGAAGAAGGTCAGACCATGAAGAAGAAGAAGGTCAGACCATGAAGAAGAAGAAGAAGAAGAAGAAGAAGAAGAAGGTCAGACCATGAAGAAGAAGAAGAAGAAGAAGGTCAGACCATGAAGAAGAAGAAGAAAGAAGAAGAAGGTCAGACCATGAAGAAGAAGAAGAAGAAGAAGAAGGTCAGACCATGAAGAAGAAGAAGAAGAAGAAGAAGAAGGTCAGACCATGAAGAAGAAGAAGAAGAAGAAGAAGAAGGAGAAGGTCAGACCATGAAGAAGAAGAAGAAGAAGAAGAAGAAGAAGGTCAGACAATGAAGATGTAGAAAAAAAAAGAAGAAGAAGAACAAGAACAAGAAGGTCAGACCATGAAGAAGGCCAGACAATGAAGAAGAAGAAGGAGAAGGTCAGACCATGAAGAAGGTCAGACAATGAGGAAGAAGAAGAAGGTCAGACCATGAAGAAGAAGAAGAAGAAGAAGAAGAAGAAGAAGGTCAGACCATGAAGAAGAAGAAGAAGAAGAAGGTCAGACCATGAAGAAGAAGAAGAAGAAGAAGAAGAAGAAGGTCAGACCATGAAGAAGAAGAAGAAGGAGAAGGTCAGACCATGAAGAAGAAGAAGAAGAAGAAGAAGGTCAGACCATGAAGAAGAAGAAGAAGAAGAAGGTCAGACCATGAAGAAGAGAAAGAAGAAGAAGAAGAAGAAGAAGGAGAAGGTCAGACCATGAAGAAAAAGAAGAAGGTCAGACCATGAAGAAGAAGAAGAAGAAGAAGAAGAAGAAGAAGAAGAAGAAGGTCAGACAATGAAGATGTAGAAAAAAAAGAAGAAGAAGAAGAAGAAGAAGAAGGTCAGACCATGAAGAAGAAGAAGAAGAAGAAGGTCAGACCATGAATAAGAAGAAGAAGAAGAAGAAGAAGAAGAAGAAGAAGAAGAAGGTCAGACCATGTAGAAGAAGAAGAAGGTCAGACCATGAAGAAGAAGAAGAAGGAGAAGAAGAAGAAGAAGAAGAAGGTCAGACCATGAAGAAGAAGAAGAAGAAGAAGGTCAGACCATGAAGAAGAAGAAGGTCAGACCATGAAGAAGAAGAAGAAGAAGAAGAAGAAGGTCAGACCATGAAGAAGAAGAAGAAGAAGAAGAAGAAGGTCAGACCATGAAGAAGAAGAAGAAGAAAAGAAGAAGGAGAAGGTCAGACCATGAAGAAAAAGAAGAAGGTCAGACCATGAAGAAGAAGAAGAAGAAGAAGAAGAAGAAGAAGAAGAAGAAGGTCAGACCATGAAGATGTAGAAAAAAAAGAGGAAGAAGAAGAAGAAGAAGGTCAGACAATGAAGATGTAGAAAAAGAAGAAGAAGAAGAAGAAGAAAGAAGAAGAAGAAGGTCAGACCATGAAGAAGAAGAAGAAGAAGGTCAGACCATGAAGAAGAAGAAAAAGAAGAAGAAGAAGAAGAAGAAGGTCAGACCATGAAGAAGAAGAAGAAGAAGAAGAAGAAAAAGGTCAGACCATGAAAAAAAGAAGAAGAAGAAGGTCAGACCATGAAAAAGAAGAAGAAGAAGGTCAGACCATGAAGAAGAAGAAAAGAAGAAGAAGAAGGAGAAGAAGGTCAGACCATGAAGAAGAAGAAGAAGAAGAAGGTCAGACACTGAAGAAGAAGAAGGTCAGACCATGAAGAAGAAGAAGAAGGTCAGACCATGAAGAAGGTCAGACAATGAAGAAGAAGAAGAAGAAGAAGAAGAAGAAGAAGAAGAAGAAGAAGAAGAAGAAGGTCAGACCATGAAGAAGAAGAAGAAAAAGGTCAGACACTGAAGAAGAAGAAGGTCAGACCATGAAGAAGAAGAAGAAGATGGTCAGACACTGAAGAAGAAGAAGGTCAGACCATGAAGAAGAAGAAGAAGAAGAAGAAGAAGGTCAGACACTGAAGAAGAAGAAGGTCAAACCATGAAGAAGAAGAAGAAGAAGGAGAAGAAGGTCAGACACCGAAGAAGAAGAAGAAGAAGACGAAGAAGAAGAAGGTCAGGCCATGTAGAAGAAGAAGAAGGTCAGATCATGAAGAAGGAGAAGAAAAAGAAGGTCAGACCATGAAGAAGAAGAAAAAGAAGAAGGTCAGACCATGAAGAAGAAGAAGAAGAAGAAGGTCAGACCATGAAGAAGAAGAAGAAGAAGGAGGTCAGACCATGAAGAAGGTCAGACAATGAAGATGTAGAAGAAGAAGAAGAAGGTCAGACCATGAAGAAGAAGAAGAAGAAGAAGAAGAAGAAGGTCAGACCATGTAGAAGAAGAAGAAGAAGGTCAGACCATGAAGAAGAAGAAGAAGAAGAAGAAGGTCAGACTATGAGGAAGAAGAAGAAGAAGAAGTAGGTCAGACCATGAAGAAGAAGAAGAAGAAGGTCAGACCATGAAGAAGAAGAAGAAGGAGAAGAAGAAGAAGAAGGTCAGACCACGAAGAAGAAGAAGAAGAAGAAGGTCAGACTATGAAGAAGAAGAAGAAGAAGTAGGTCAGACCATGAAGAAGAAAAGAAGAAGAAGTAGGTCAGACCATGAAGAAGAAGAAGAAGAAGAAGAAGGAAGTCAGACCATGAAGAAGGTCAGACAATGAAGATGTAGAAGAAGAAGAAGAAGAAGAAGAAGAAGAAGAAGGTCAGACAATGAAGAAGAAGAAGAAGAAGAAGAAGAAGGTCAGACAATGAAGAAGAAGAAGAAGAAGAAAGAAGAAGAAGAAGGAGAAGAAGGTCAGACAATGAAGATGTAGAAGAAGAAGAAGAAGAAGAAGAAGGTCAGACCAAAGAAGAAGAAGAAGAAGAAGAAGAAGAAGAAGGTCAGACAATGAAGATGTAGAAGAAGAAGAAGAAGAAGGTCAGACCATGAAGAAGAAGAGAAAAAGAGAAAAGAAGGAGACATGAAGAAGAAGAAGAAAAAGAAGAAGGTCAGACCATGAAGAAGAAGAAGAGAAAGGTCAGACACTGAAGCACAAGAAGAAGAAGAAGAAGAAGAAGAAGAACGTCAGACCATGTAGAAGAAGAAGGTCAGACCATGAAGTAGAAGAAGAAGAAGAAGAAGAAGGTCAGACACTGAAGAAGAAGGTCAGACCATGAAGAAGAAAAGAAGAAGAAGGTCAGACACTGAAGAAGAAGAAGGTCAGACCATGAAGAAGAAGAAGGTCAGAAACTGAAGAAGAAGTAGGTCAGACCATGTAGAAGAAGAAGAAGCTCAGACCATGAAGAAGAAGAAGAAGGTCAAACCATGTAGAAGAAGAAGAAGAAGAAGGAGAAGAAGGTCAGACACTGAAGAAGAAGGTCAGACCATGAATAAGCAGAAGAAGAAGAAGAAGAAGAAGGTCAGACCATGTAGAAGAAGAAGAAGAAGGTCAGACCATGAAGAAGAAGAAGAAGAGGAGAAGAAGAAGAAGAAGAAGGTCAGACCATGAAGAAGAAGAAGAAGAAAAGGTCAGACTATGAAGAAGAAGAAGAAGAAGGTCAGACACTGAAGAAGAAGAAGAGAAGAAGAAGAAGAAGAAGGAGGTCAGACCATGAAGAAGAACAAGAACAAGAAGGTCAGACCATGAAGAAGGTCAGACAATGAAGAAGAAGAAGGAGAAGGTCAGACCATGAAGAAGGTCAGAAGAAGAAGAAGAAGAGAGGAGAAGGTCAGACCATGAAGAAAGTCAGACAATGAAGAAGAAGAAGAAGAAGAAGGTCAGACCATGAAGAAGAAGAAGAAGAAGAAGAAGAAGAAAAAAAGAAGGTCAGACCATGAAGAAGAAGAAGGTCAGACCATGAAGAAGAAGAAGAAGAAGAAGAAGAAGAAGAAGGTCAGACCATGAAGAAGAAGAAGAAGAAGAAGGTCAGACCATGAAGAAGAAGAAGAAGAAGAAGAAGAAGGTCAGACCATGAAGAAGAAGAAGAAGAAGAAGAAGGTCAGACCATGAAGAAGAAGAAAAAGAAGAAGAAGGAGAAGGTCAGACCATGAAGAAGAAGAAGAAGAAGAAGAAGAAGGTCAGACCATGAAGAAGAAGAAGGTCAGACCATGAAGAAGAAGAAGAAGAAGAAGAAGAAGAGAAGAAGAAGGTCAGACCATGAAGAAGAAGAAGAAGAAAAGAAGGTCAGACCATGAAGAAGAAGAAGAAGAAGAAGAAGTCAGACATGAAGAAGAAGAAGAAGAAGAAGAAGGTCAGACCATGAAGAAGAAGAAGAAGAAGAAGAAGAAGGTCCAACAAGAAGAAGAAGAAGAAGAAGAAGAAGAAGAAGAAGAGAAGAAGGTCAGACCATGAAGAAGAAGAAGAAGAAGAAGGTCAGACACTGAAGAAGAAGAAGGTCAGACCATGAAGAAGAAGAAGAAGGTCAGACCATGAAGAAGGTCAGACAATGAAGAAGAAGAAGAAGAAGAAGAAGAAGAAGAAGAAGAAGAAGGTCAGACAATGAAGAAGAAGAAGAAAAAGGTCAGACACTGAAGAAGAAGAAGGTCAGACCATGAAGAAGAAGAAGAAGAAGGTCAGACACATGAAGAAGAAGAAGGTCAGACCCATGAAGAAGAAGAAAGAAGAAGAAGAAGAAGGTCAGACACTGAAGAAGAAGAAGGTCA
>JADEYK010001941.1:0-64316 GCA_015710095.1 Argyrosomus japonicus
TCAGGTCAGTTTTGTTCAGTTTTAGTCTGTTGGTTGGTCTTTGGTCAATTTCAGGTTGGTTCCAGGTCAGTTTTGACCAGTTTTGGTCAGTTTTAGTCTGTTGGTTGGGTCTTTGGTCAATTTCAGGTCAGTTCCAGGTCAGTTTTTAGTCTGTTGGTTGGTCTTTGGTCAATTTCAGGTCAGTTTCCAGGTCAGTTTTGATCAGGTTTTTAGTCTGTTGGTTTGTTTTTGGTCACTTTTTTCTGTGTGAGATTTGGTCAGTTTTTAGTCTGTGGTTGGTCTTTGGTCAATTTCAGGTCCGTTCAGGTCAGTTTTGATCAGTTTTTGGTCAGTTTTTGATCAGTTTTGGTCAGTTTTTTAGTCTGTTGGTTGGTCTTTGGTCAATTTCAGGTCAGTTCCAGGTCAGTTTTGATCAGTTTTGATCAGTTTTTAGTCTGTATAGGTTGGTTTTTGGTCAATTTCAGGTTGGTTCCAGGTCAGTTTTGATCAGTTTTGGTCAGTTTTTAGTCTGTTGGTTGGTCTTTGGTCAATTTCAGGTTGGTTCCAGGTCAGTTTTGACCAGTTTTGGTCAGTTTTTAGTCTGTTGGTTGGTCTTTGGTCAATTTCAGGTGAGTTCCAGGTCAGTTTTGGTCAGTTTTTAGTCTGTTGGTTGGTTTTTGGTCAATTGCAGGTTGGTTCCAGGTCAGTTTTGATCAGTTTTGGTCAGTTTTTAGTCTGTTGGTTGGTCTTTGGTCAATTTCAGGTCAGTCCAGTGTCCAGTCATTTTGGTCAGTTTTCAGTCTCTTAGTTGGTCTTTGGTCTTCTATCAGGTTGGTTCCAGGAAGTTCCAGGTCAGTTTTGATCAGTTTTGGTCAGTTTTTAGTCTGTTGGTTGGTCTTGGTCAATTTCAGGTCAGTTCCAGGTCAGTTTTGGTCAGTTTTCATTCTGTTGGTTGGTGTTTGGTCAATTTCAGGTTGGTTCCAGGTCAGTTCCAGGTCAGTTTTTGGTCAGGTTTTAGTCTGTTGCTTGGTTGTTTTTGGTCAATTTCAGATTAGTTCCAGGTCAGTCTTGATCAGTTTTGGTCAGTTTTTAGTCTGTTGGTTGGTTTTGGTCACTTTTCCTGTGAGTTTTGGTCAGTTTTTAGTCTGTTGGTTGGTTTTTGGTCAATTTCAGGTCGGTTCCAGATCAGTTTGGATCAGTTTTGGTCAGTTTTTAGTCTGTAGGTTGGTTTTTGGTCAATTTCAGGTCAGTTCCAGGTCAGTTGTGATCAGTTTTGGTCAGTTTCTAGTCTGTTGGTTGGTCTGTGGTCAATTTCAGGTCAATTCCAGGCCAGTCTTGATCAGTTTTTAGTCTGTTGGTTGGTATTTGGTCAATTTCAGGTCAGTTCCAGGTCAGTTTTGGTCAGTTTTTAGTCTGTTGGTTGGTCTTTGGTCAATTTCAGGTCAGTTCCAAGTCAGTTTTGGTCAGTTTTTAGTCTGTTGGTTGGTATTTGGTCAATTTCAGGTCAGTTCCAGGTCAGTTTTGATCAGTTTTGGTCTGTTTCTAGTCTGTTGGTTGGTCTTTGGTCGATTTCAGGTCAGTTCCAGGTCAGTTTTGATCAGTTTTGGTCAGTTTTTAGTCTGTTGGTTGGTTTTTGGTCACTTTTCCTGTGAGTTTTGGTCAGTTTTTAGTCTGTTGGTTGGTTTTTGGTCAATTTCAGGTTGGTTCCAGGTCAGTTTTGATCAGTTATGGTCAGGTTTTAGTCTGTTGGTTGGTTTTTGGTCAATTTCAGGTTAGTTCCAGGTCGGTTTTGATCAGTTTTGGTCAGTTTTTACTCTGTTGGTTGGTTTTTGGTCAATTTCAGGTCGGTTCCAGGACAGTTTTGGTCAGTTTTTAGTCTGTTGGTTGGTCTGTGGTCAATTTCAGGTCAGTTCCAGGCCAGTCTTGATCAGCTTTTAGTCTGTTGGTTAGTCTTTGGTCAATTTCAGGGCAGTTCCAGGTCAGTTTTGGTCAGTTTTTAGTCTGTTGGTTGGTCTTTGTTCAATTTCAGATTAGTTCCAGGTCAGTTTTGATCCGTTTTGGTCTGTTTTTAGTCTGTTGGTTGGTTTTTGGTCACTTTTCCTGTGAGTTTTGGTCAGTTTTTAGTCTGTTGGTTGGTTTTTGGTCGATTTCAGGTCCGTTCCAGGTCAGATTTGATCAGTATTGGTCAGTTTTTAGTCTGTTGGTTGGTTTTTGGTCAATTTCAGGTCAGTTCCAGGTCAGTTTTGGTCAGTTTTTAGTATGGTGTTTGGTTTTTGGTCAATTTCAGGTCAGTTCCAGGTCAGTTTTGGTCACTTTTTAGTCTGTTGGTTGGTTTTTGGTCAATTTCAGGTCAGTTCCAGGTCAGGTTTGATCAGTTTTTAGTCGGTTGGTTGGTTTTTGTTCAATTTCAGGGCAGTTCCAGGTCAGTTTTGGTCAGTTTTTAGTCTGTTGGTTGGTTTTTGGTCAATTCCAGGTCAGTTTCAGGTCAGTTCTGGTCAGTTTTTAGTCTGTTGGTTGGTTTTTGGTCAATTTCAGGTCAGTTCCAGGTCAGTTTTTAGTCTGTTGATTGGTTTTTGGTCAATTTCAGGTCAGTTCCAGGTCAGTTTTGATCAGTTTTTACTCTATTGGTTGGTTTTTGGTCAATTTCAGGTCGGTTCCAGGTCAGTATTGATCAGTTTTGGTCTGTTTCTAGTCTGTTGGTTGGTCTTTGGTCAATTTCAGGTCAGTTCCAGGTCAGTTTTGATCAGTTTTGGTCAGTTTTTTGTCTGTTGGTTTTTGGTCACTTTTCATGTGAGTTTTGGTCAGTTTTTAGTCTGTTGGTTGGTTTTTGGTCAATTTCAGGTCGGTTCCAGGTCAGTTTTGATCAGTTTTGGTCAGTTTTTAGTCTGTTGGTTGGTTTTTGGTCAATTTCAGGTCAGTTCCAGGTCAGTTTTGGTCAGTTTTGGTCAGTTTTTAGTATGTTGGTTGGTTTTTGGTCAATTTCAGGTCAGTTCCAGGTCGGTTTTGATCAGTTTTGGTCAGTTTTTTACTCTGTTGGTTGGTTTTTGGTCAATTTCAGGTCGGTTCCAGGACAGTTTTGGTCAGTTTTTAGTCTGTTGGTTGGTCTGTGGTCAATTTCAGGTCAGTTCCAGGCCAGTCTTGATCAGCTTTTAGTCTGTTGGTTGGTCTTTGGTCAATTTCAGGGCAGTTCCAGGTCAGTTTTGGTCAGTTTTTAGTCTGTTGCTTGGTTGTTTTTGGTCAATTTCAGATTAGTTCCAGGTCAGTCTTGATCAGTTTTGGTCAGTTTTTAGTCTGTTGGTTGGTTTTTGGTCACTTTTCCTGTGAGTTTTGGTCAGTTTTTAGTCTGTTGGTTGGTTTTTGGTCAATTTCAGGTCGGTTCCAGATCAGTTTGGATCAGTTTTGGTCAGTTTTTAGTCTGTAGGTTGGTTTTTGGTCAATTTCAGGTCAGTTCCAGGTCAGTTGTGATCAGTTTTGGTCAGTTTCTAGTCTGTTGGTTGGTCTGTGGTCAATTTCAGGTCAGTTCCAGGCCAGTCTTGATCAGTTTTTAGTCTGTTGGTTGGTCTTTGGTCAATTTCAGGTCAGTTCCAGGTCAGTTTTGTTCAGTTTTTAGTCTGTTGGTTGGTCTTTGGTCAATTCCAGGTCAGTTCCAAGTCAGTTTTGGTCAGTTTTTAGTCTGTTGGTTGGTTTTTGGTCAATTTCAGGTCAGTTCCAGGTCAGTTTTGATCAGTTTTGGTCTGTTGGTTGGTCTTTGGTCGATTTCAGGTCAGTTCCAGGTCAGTTTTGATCAGTTTTGGTCAGTTTTTAGTCTGTTGGTTGGTTTTTGGTCACTTTTCCTGTGAGTTTTGGTCAGTTTTTAGTCTGTTGGTTGGTTTTTGGTCAATTTCAGGTTGGTTCCAGGTCAGTTTTGATCAGTTATGGTCAGGTTTTAGTCTGTTGGTTGGTTTTTGGTCAATTTCAGGTCAGTTCCAGGTCGGTTTTGATCAGTTTTGGTCAGTTTTTACTCTGTTGGTTGGTTTTTGGTCAATTTCAGGTCGGTTCCAGGACAGTTTTGGTCAGTTTTTAGTCTGTTGGTTGGTCTGTGGTCAATTTCAGGTCAGTTCCAGGCCAGTCTTGATCAGCTTTTAGTCTGTTGGTTGGTCTTTGGTCAATTTCAGGGCAGTTCCAGGTCAGTTTTGGTCAGTTTTTAGTCTGTTGGTTGGTCTTTGTTCAATTTCAGATTAGTTCCAGGTCAGTTTTGATCCGTTTTGGTCTGTTTTTAGTCTGTTGGTTGGTTTTTGGTCACTTTTCCTGTGAGTTTTGGTCAGTTTTTAGTCTGTTGGTTGGTTTTTGGTCGATTTCAGGTCCGTTCCAGGTCAGATTTGATCAGTTTTGGTCAGTTTTTAGTCTGTTGGTTGGTTTTTGGTCAATTTCAGGTCAGTTCCAGGTCAGTTTTGGTCAGTTTTTAGTATGGTGTTTGGTTTTTGGTCAATTTCAGGTCAGTTCCAGGTCAGTTTTGGTCACTTTTTAGTCTGTTGGTTGGTTTTTGGTCAATTTCAGGTCAGTTCCAGGTCAGGTTTGATCAGTTTTTAGTCGGTTGGTTGGTTTTTGTTCAATTTCAGGGCAGTTCCAGGTCAGTTTTGGTCAGTTTTTAGTCTGTTGGTTGGTTTTTGGTCAATTCCAGGTCAGTTTCAGGTCAGTTCTGGTCAGTTTTTAGTCTGTTGGTTGGTTTTTGGTCAATTTCAGGTCAGTTCCAGGTCAGTTTTTAGTCTGTTGATTGGTTTTTGGTCAATTTCAGGTCAGTTCCAGGTCAGTTTTGATCAGTTTTTACTCTATTGGTTGGTTTTTGGTCAATTTCAGGTCGGTTCCAGGTCAGTATTGATCAGTTTTGGTCTGTTTCTAGTCTGTTGGTTGGTCTTTGGTCAATTTCAGGTCAGTTCCAGGTCAGTTTTGATCAGTTTTGGTCAGTTTTTTGTCTGTTGGTTTTTGGTCACTTTTCATGTGAGTTTTGGTCAGTTTTTAGTCTGTTGGTTGGTTTTTGGTCAATTTCAGGTCGGTTCCAGGTCAGTTTTGATCAGTTTTGGTCAGTTTTTAGTCTGTTGGTTGGTTTTTGGTCAATTTCAGGTCAGTTCCAGGTCAGTTTTGGTCAGTTTTGGTCAGTTTTTAGTATGTTGGTTGGTTTTTGGTCAATTTCAGGTCAGTTCCAGGTCAGTTTTGATCAGTTTTGTTCAGTTTTTAGTCTGTTGCTTGGTTTTTGGTCAATTTTAGTATGTGTTCCAACAGGTGCCAGCCTGGATGGGTTAAATGCGGAGAAGTTATTTCACGTTCAACGTGATCAGGCCCGAAATAAGTAAAACCATTTTTTGCATTCATAAATGGAGTCTTTATATTTGGTGTCAAACATTTTTATGTAGAAATAATACTGTTGATTTAGAGAAATGTATTTTATATCCAGAGAACTCTCCAAACTCTCCTGGATTAATGCGATTAGATCTAGAATACTGTCCTTAAGCCTGGTCAGAAAAAAGATAAGATTGGCATGCAGAGATATCTTATGCTCCTGCTCACCTATCTGGATCTCTGTGAGACCATCATGGGCTCTGACAGGATTGGTGATAGATAGACAGCCTTGTTGGGTTGAACGCTCTATGTTAAATGGTTTTTAGATAACATTATTGGTCAGAATCTCTGCTAATGGGTTTGTATAGAGAACATGAATCCATCTATGAAATCCCTCTCCAAATCCAAATCGTGGTAGTAATTTAAAAAGGTAGTGCCATTCTATTCTGTCGAATGCCTGTTGGGCATCTGATGACAGTACCACTGTATCTTTACCACCAGATTTTTCATATAATATATCAAGGACTCTTCTGATGTGATGGAAATATTGATGATTTCGTACAAACCCATTCTGATCGTTATGAAAAAACATAACATAAAAACATGAAACATAAAACATAACTACATACATATTTAAAAGGTATATATGTTTGCACATGTGTTTCTATCTATAGCCATTTGTAAACTGGGTAAAGGACTGATGATAGTTCAGTTGTGTTCTGTACATAAGGTAGACAGTATATATGTATCTATGTACAGCAGACTAAATGTAAAACAATGGATAAATAAATAAATTATAATGCACAGGTATACAGGTTGTTGCACAGATTTGCGGGGTGATATGACAGATGTACAGAGTAATGTTATTTTATATTTCCAGTTTTGACTGTTGAAAAAAAAAACACACATTTGAGGAATATTCATGATTGATTACGTTACGTCCATTACATTAAAGTGTTTGGATCTGCCATCCCTGTAGGAGATCTGATCTGCTATCAAAACACCAGAAGTTGTCACTGACACACCTTTTCTGACGACCAATCCATTCACTCCCTTCTGCTACACACCTCTACCAGAACCCGATAATTGATAATTGGGTGCGAGATACACAGCACGGGACGCGGGGCCTTCGCCTTCTGCCTCGTTGTCCGCTCGTCATCTGCCTGCACACACAGATAAACACACAGACCTATAAAGTACACCGAGGGTAAGAAAGAAGGTCATTGTTGAAAACCACCCACCTTTTGCATTTGTCTCAGATAGCCACTTGGGCAGGGGGTCATCAGCTACATTTGTCCAAGCGCCAGAATTTTTCTCGGCAGACACTGTGAGGGCCAAATGCACTTGGAAAATAAAATAAAATAAATATCGTATCCTAAGTAATATATAATTATTATTATTGTCTTGTCATGCTCAAGAATGTTAACATTCCGGAGGACTTTGCAGCTAATTCAGAATGCTGCTGCACGTGTTCTGACAGGAACCAAGATCAGAGATCACATCTCTCCCATTTTGGCTTCCTTGCATTGGCTACCTGTCAAATCTAGAATAGAATTTAAAATTCTTCTCCTTACATACAAAGCTCTTCATGGTCAGGCACCATCATATCTAAAAGAGCTCATAGTACCTTACTACCCCTCTAGAACACTGCGCTCTCAGAATGCTGGGTTCCTTGTGGTTCCTATAGTTTCCAAAAGTAGATTGGGAGCCAGAGCTTTTAGCTATCAAGCTCCTCTTCTGGGTTCGGGAGGCAGACACAGTCAACACTTTTAAGAGTAAACTTAAGACTTTCCTTTTTGATAGAGCTTATAGTTAGGGCTGGCTCAGGTCATCCTTTAGTTATGCTGCTATAGGACTAATAAAAACACAGAATGGGACAAGGACACTTTAAAAACACAAGAAATAGGTAGATAAGGTGCAGTGGCTACATGATGGTGATAGTACTGATGATATGATGGTAATGTTATTGTTAATAACAGTATATAATAACAGTATGATAATAATAATAATAATAACAGTATATTGTAATAATGGCAGCAACAGTATATAACAACAACAATAATAAAAATAATAATAATAATAATATATGTACACATAGCAATGTGTCATTATTTAGCCTGTGCAAGGTGTGCATACATACATAACTGCAATATATAATATGTACACATGTATAAATATATATATATATATAATTAACTTCAGGAATTCAATTAGCAACCACTTAATTCAGTAAAGAACAATTTATATAAAATATGTACAGTGTAAACAGTTACAGTGCATGTTCATCAACATTTAAAGAAAACATACACCTTTGAGCTTATCAGACAGTCGTTTCTTGAACTCTGGTGCTATGCCATGTTCATATAACTGGCATGCTGATTGGAAACAGAGAGTTTCGTCAAAGCAGTTTTATCAACCGCTACCTTTTTACAGCGGTTGAGCGATTGTGAATGTTAAATCGTGTCCAGCAATGAACGCGCGCACACGCATTTTCAACTCACAAACACGATCTGTCATTGGCGCCGGTAGGTCAGCTGTGGCTGTTGCTCCCGGCAAACGACTTGTGTGCGGCCGGGGTCACTTTCGTGACATCGAAGAACTTTTTTACCGCTAGTTTATGGAGTTACATTTGTTCCACTTTTATGAGCGAGCAGTAGCACAATTTGAGCGCAGAAAAATATTTTGAGGAAGCACACAAATTATATTTTGAGGAAAAATGAAACTCGAGCACAAAAAAACTTGTAGTTGAGCAAACAGGAATCTATGTTGTGCTCCACAAATGTCTTTGCCTGTTTGCTAATATCAATATGTATGTGCAACATCAGCCCCCTTTCTTTCAGTTTCACTGTACGTGCTCACACAAACTGTTCCTCCGCTCGCTCAGGTGATCTCTGTCGCGCTCGCTCAACTTCATCTATGTGCTCGCTCAAAACTTTCGACAGCATTACGTTTGTTCCACAATTGTCAACCAATCAGAAAATTCAGGGGAGATTAAGTGCTCATTGGCTGCTGAAGTCCAATTCTCATTGGCTGCTGAAGTCCACAACGCCTAGCGTCATTTATTACTAGTGTCAGTGGGAATCGGGAAAGAAGGAACATTGGAGCACACCACACGAAAATACATCTTTGGTAAGTATTTATCATAAATATGGGCATTGTTGGATTTACAACACGGTTATGTCTACTTAACTTTATGCGTTGAGAGACCAGCATGATTAACCTTAGTCTAGTCTAGAGCTAACGTTATGCATTCCTCTTTAGCAATCTTGGCCGCTAGCATCCGTCGAAGTTAAGTAGACGTTGTAACCGTGTTGTAAATCCAACAATACCCATATTTATGATAAATACTTACCAAAGATGTATTTTCGTGTGGTGTGCTCCAATGTTCCTTCTTTCCCGATTCCCACTGACACTAGTGGTGTATGATTCGCGATTCATCCGGATCTTCTAACTGACTCGGGATTCACGGGTCATAATCTCCATTTACCCGGATCTTTACCGTCCTCCATCCACTTAACAGCGGGCCACACATATGCAAATTAAAACGATAAAATGCGCATTCACTCCTCTCCTTTTAACCTGTACAATCTCATTACAACATGCCACGCTATTGTTGTGCAAAAGCAGTCGTTTCCACCGCTAGCATAGCTTCGGGAGTCGGGACTCAGCTGAGCTGACCGCAGGTCAGTGTAACTGCAACATGCAGAGCAGACTCAGACGACTCAGCGGATCAGCGTGTCAGCAGAGGAGCGCACAGACCAGGCTAAAAACAATGTAAGAGGGACGTAACGGAATTAACGTAATTTTAACTGCAGCGTTTAATAGTGTCCTTATTCACTGCACAATTAAGTCTTAATAAACTTTAGAGGCTTGGCTAATACAGCCTAAACACTGAGAGAGGAGCATTTTATTTGCAGCATTATGTGTTTGCATAATCTGTCGTCAATAATTATGGAGTTATATTCGCCACATTTCTATGATGTCATTTACTGTATTTACAGTTGAATGAGTGATGCTGACTGTGAGTTATGAGAATATAATACTGAATATAATGCAGCTAAATAAAAACATTGTGAACTACTTACAGCCTCATAATGTTATATTATTAACTCATTATGTCATAATGTTAGAGAATTTTAAATAAGATGAAAATGCAAAGTTTTATTTCTTGAATCAAAATTTCAAATGCACAAACAGTAGACTGCCCTCCTCGTATAATAGCTCTCAAATTTGAATTTATTTAGCCTATTTGTAGTCTAAGACAGGCGGGCTTGTGTTTAACTGGTCGAATTTATATGCTTATGGAGAAATGACTCAAATGACTTGTAAGATCCGAATCAGTTTAGTGATTGACTCAGAAAGATTCGAATCCCTAAAAAGATCCGAGTTTGACATCTCTAACTGACACTAGTAATAAATGACGCTAGGCGTTGTGGACTTCAGCAGCCAATGAGAATTGGACTTCAGCAGCCAATGAGCACTTAATCTCCCCTGAATTTTCTGATTGGTTGACAATTGTGGAACAAACGTAACGCTGTCGAAAGTTTTGAGCGAGCACATAGATGAAGTTGAGCGAGCGCGACAGAGATCACCTGAGCGAGCGGAGGAACAGTTTGTGTGAGCACGTACAGTGAAACTGAAAGAAAGGGGGCTGATGTTGCACATACATATGGATATTAGCAAACAGGCAAAGACATTTGTGGAGCACAACATAGATTCCTGTTTGCTCAACTACAAGTTTTTTTGTGCTCGAGTTTCATTTTTCCTCAAAATATAATTTGTGTGCTCCCTCAAAATATTTTTCTGCGCTCAAATTGTGCTACTGCTCGCTCATAAAAGTGGAACAAATGTAACTCCATACTAGTTGCATATATTAGCTTCTTCGCGCACAACACACAGAAACAAGCACCAGGCTCTCTTAATTTTTGGCACCAGCTACCAAAAGGCTTGCCGTCTCCGTCCCTTTCTTCTATCCACGCCCAGCGCCATTTATTTTTAAGTCCTTTTTCAGTTAGAACGTCTTCCCCTGGCTTCATGAATTTCTCCTCCATCTTTGGATTTCGGCCAAACAAACGCCGGCCTGGATGCTGCGTTCAGGACCACTCGGAGGTAACCAAGAGGTCATAGTGTACACGCTACAGGTTAAGTCGGAGGAGAAAAACGAAGTGTGGCATATTGTCACTATCCGCTGAACATTGAAAACCTATGCAGCAGCAATTTATGCTTATTTTGGAAGAAGATGAATATACGTGTAATTTCCGAGTTTGACGCTGTTCAATTCATTTTCCACAATTCACAGCCCGTTTTTTCCCGAGTTGTCTGGAACGCAGCATCAACTGCTGCGGGCCCCCCGTGGTTACTGTTGCTATGTCTGTCACAACCTTCTGAGTACATCCATGGTCACAACAATCGTAACTATACACGTCCTTGCGTGTGCATAGTTACGATTGCTAACGTAGGATTGGACAGTAGCGGTTTGAGGGAGGGGCTTGGCAATATCCCGCATCAACAGTTTTTTATTAATGTTTGCTTTTTTTTTTTTTTTTTATGAATCGCAGTCAAACGCCACACGCCGGAGATCCGGCACGGTGCCGGAATACTTTAAGCCCTGCATACACACAAGATATGATATTATATGATATACAGTATAAGTATAATATATGCATAATAAATACTAAATAAATACTATATAAATAAATACAGCTGGGCAGTGGAGCTGTACGCATCTTTAACATTTGCGTACAGCAGGTCCAAAGTCTTATTTTCACGGATGGCACATTTGACAAACTGGTAGAAGGTTGGGAGTGTGGATGAGACAGAAACATGGTTGAAGTCACCTGTGAAAATGACTGTAGAGGCTCAAGAATATTTTCAAATAGCATTATGACCTCGCAAGTCCATTATGACATCATCATGATGGAACTATGACATCATCACATTCTGACATTCCATCAATATGGCATTGTAATACCTCCAGCAAACCATTCTGACATGGCATTGGTCCAATGATCTCTCTTTCCTCTTAAAATCTCTACCACACATCGTAAAGCATGCAAATACAGTAGATTCATGCACCAAGATATAATGATGAGCTATTTTTAAAGACTTTCCAGGTGCTGCACTTGTCTTGCCCGAGACTGGATTCAGGATAATGCTGCCAGAGACTGTATGAAAAAGGAAAGCAAATAACAAAAAAAGAAATGAGGCAACAGTGAAAAACCACTGTAGAGGCTCAAGAATATTTTCACATGGCATTATCACATCATAATGATGGCACTATGACATCACATTCTGACATTCCATCAATATGGCATTGTTATTACCTCCAGCAAACCATTCTGACATGGCATTGGTCCAATGATCTTTCTTTCCTCTTAAAGTCTCTACCACACATCGTAAAGCATGCAAATACAGTAGATTCATGCACCAAAATATGTAATGAAAAAATATAAATTATGAGCTATTTTTAAAGACTTGCCAGGTGCTACACTAGCCTTGCCCGAGACTGGATTCAGGATAATGTGGCCAGCAAATGTAGAAAAAGGAAAAAAACAAAATCAAAAAAACAAACAAAAAAAGAAATGAGGATATAGTGAAAACCCACTGTAGAAGCTCAACAATATTTTCACGTCATTATGACATCACAATTCCATTATGACATCATCATGATGGAACTATGACATCATCACATTCTGACATTCCATCAATATGGCATTGTAATTACCTCCAGTAAACCATTCTGACATGGAATTGGTCCAATGATCTTTTTTTCCTCTTAAAATCTCTACTACAAACGTAAAGCATGCAAATACAGTAGATTCATGCACCAAAATATGCAATGAAAAAATAAAAATTATGAGCTATTTTTAAAGACTTGCCAGGTGGTGCACTCGAGTCTGGATTCAGGACAATGCGGCCAGCGACTGTATGAAAAAGAAAAGAAAATTACAAAAAAAGAAATAAGTCTAATTGTAATTCTAATTGAAAATTGATTAGTTTTTGTTTCCACAGTTGACGGCTTTGAAGCTGGATCCAGACCTTGACTGAAAATGGTTATGGGTTGTCGGAGAGGGATGGACTCCTGCTGACAAGCCAAACCAACTTGTGAGATCGGAAGAAGGTACTGCACCACACTCACACACACATACTGAGCAGATTAATACACTATTGAGAATTCAGACAATAGAATGCAATTGCTCTAATATATGTTCAGTACACATCTGATCATTTCAAGAAGTTTCCACAACATACATTGACCATTGCAGAACAAAATGTTACATTCTTAGTTGACTCAGGAGCCATACATTCTGTGATAAAAGCTTTAGAACTCACTACAAAACCAAAAATGAGATTATGGAGATTATGTGCACTCTAGTTCATCAGGTCAAACAATTAGAGAGAACAATACTGCTCCACTCAAATGTGCGGATGGGCCAAATACAAGCTTCAAACATGCATTCTTGCTCTCTAAAGTCTGTCCCAATAACCTGATGATAAAGGACTTCAGAAGGAAGCACTGGCACTCCAAACGTTGGCAAGGTCCATTCCAGGTGCTCCTGACAACGCGCATACTACTGTGAAGATCGCTGAGAGAACATGGATTCACGCCAGCCACTGCAGGAAGATCCAGCAGAGGAATTCAGCTGTCAACCTAAACAACACGAGGACAGACAACGCAAAGACGGACAACGCAAGGACGAACATGCGAAAGAGAGGACGACACGAGGAATAACTCCGTGAATTCGACAGACACCAACTAGACTTTAGGATTAACAACGCAAACCTTTTCCCACTAGACTACACCATGCACCATCTGATCCTGATCCTATCATGTTGGACAATGCTGACAGAGGCCTACACCTACAAACCTGCCAAGACCGTCACTCTGACAGAAGGACAAAGTGCAACCTTGGCAAATTTGGCGATCAGGTCAAATTCACTCCTATGAATTCACCTATGCAAAGATCCCTGCGGCCCACGCGATTGGCACTTGATCGTGGCCGCTACTGATAAAACTTTTGCTCCAAACAGAGATCCACGCTTCATAATAACAAAAAAAATCCACTGATGCAGGCACATATTGGTGTGGAATTGAATATCCAGGCTCTGATATGTACAGGCAACTCAGAGTCATAGTCAATGGACCACCAGACCCATATGACGCCCCACGTAACATGCTGTCGGATGTTAAGACTGTCTCACCAACCCCTGAGATAGACTACCACCTCGACGACTTAAACATCGCTGATCACAAAAGACGACACAGTGCAACAAGCGCTCAGACAATGCAGCGACAACAGTGCATGTGCCCTAGCTCTTTTACACAGAAAGATCAAATCAAATCAAATCAAATCAAATCAAATTTTATTTGTATAGCCCAAAGTCGCAAAATACATTTTGCCTCGGAGGGCTTCACAATCTGTACAGGGAGTGACACCCTCTGTCCTTAGACCCTCGGTTCGAGTGAGGAAAAACTTGCCCACAAAAAACCCTTTTAACAGGGAAAAAAGTGGAAGAAACCTCAGGAAGAGCCACAGAGGAGGGATCCCTCTCCCAGGACGGACAGACGTGCAATAGATGTCACGTGTACAGTCAACAAGTCAACAGAAACATTTTGTGTAATTACAATGAAAAATGAGTTGAAGATTCCTGGTGACTATTGGGTTTGTCATGCTTTAGCAACTAAATGGCAAGCGAAACCCCTGATGGCAAATATTGTGTTTACAGGGCCACATGAAAGAATCTTGGGGCAGAGAAAATCATGGAAAATGCACTGTTCCTTTGGGAATGATGATGTTACTAATTGCTGGCCAACAAATCAGGAACCATGTCTCAGTTATTCCACATCCCAATATTACCTGTATTGATTCCCATTCAACCTTTAGTAACATGACATTTGAAGTTCCTCTGGAGCATGCAGAGACTTGTGTTTGTTCATCATCATCATCATCATCAGGTCCTTACCTAGGCCAGTCAAGTTGTCAAACTAGAATATTTGTGAATGCTACAACAGCAACCAATTGTTCTCACAGATGGCCTGGTTTTTATGTTCCTGACGGATACGAGAACATCACCAACATTATCAAACACATGCAAGGTGTATGTCATCATCAATGTCATTGAATGAAATAACGGAAGATTTGTGTTGACATCTTGGTAGCCAGAAAACGCAATTATGGAGGGCGGGGATTTGGAATATTTAGTAAAAAATAATTTTACTAAACTGCCTCTAGAACAGCAACTCAAAATTAAATCTGATGGGAGACCAACACCAAAACTTGAGCTCCGTACTGAGAGGAAGAAATGTTTTCGGACATTCGACGAGGAGAATTACATCCGCACTGAGTGGCTAGCGGGTAGCGCCAAACTTCAGCGGTTATTTTGCTGGCCCTGTCTCCTTTTTGACAAGGATTCATGCTCACTGAATAATCCCTGGGTTACCACAGGATTCACGGATCTGGTCAACCTGTCTCGGCAATTGAAAGGCACGGCAAATCAAAAAATCACATCGACTGTGCTGTGAAATTGAAGCTATTTGGACACGTCAGGATTAATGAGGCTCTGGATTTGGCAAAAAGTCTAAGCACAAAGAAGCACAATGAGCAGGTGAAGAAAAACCGGGATATTTTAACGAGACTCATCATTGCAGCCCTGTACCTTGCCCGCCAAGAGCAAGCATTCAGGGGGCACAATGAGGCCGCTGGCAGCGCAAACAGGGGCAATTTTGTGGAGTTGGTACATGCTTTTGCGGAGTTTGACAACACTCTTGCAGAGCACTTGGGCTCATCAACTGTCTTCAGTGGTATGTCAAACACCATACAAAATGACATCATAGAAAGCATCGCTCACATTATCCAGGATGAGACTGATAAAGGAATACGCAAGTCCCCTTTCATTGCTGTACAAGTGGATGACACGTCAGACATATCCAACAAGTGCCAACTCACTGTCATAATTAGATATGTAAATGAGAAAGGCAATGTGTGTGAACGTTTTCTAGGCTTTTATGATGTCAGCGCAGATAGAGATGCAAAAGCCATAACATAAGTTGTGATGACAGCCATTGGAAAATACAGCCCCACAAGCAAACTAATTTGTCAGACTTACAATGGCGCAAGCTGTATGAGTGGACAGCACGGCGGCGTGCAGGCTTTAGTGAAAGCGCACTGTCCCAACGCGTTATTCATCCACTGTTATGCACATAAGCTAATCCTAGTTTTTTGCCGGTCTTGATGCCTTTCACAATTTTTTCTCACGTTCATGTAAAAGATCAGCATTGTTGTGTGAGGTGGACCGGGCTGTGCGTGTACCAGGAGGTTCTGTTGTGAGGTGGAACTTTAAAAGCCGCACGGTACATGCCATCCACGAGGGACGCACATCGCTCTGTGTGGCTTTTGACAGGATCATGACAGAACCGGGATGGGACAAGGACACTATTGCACAAAGTGCGGCCTTGAAACAAAAACTGGAGGATTTTGATTTCTCCTTCCTGCTCGGGGTCTTTCAGTCCGTTTTCGGCCTCACAGAACCACTTTTTCAGGTTCTGCAAAGCAAGACGGTGGACATAAAAAAATGTCAGGATCAGATCAACAGCACGATCAGCGCTCTCAAATCCACGAGCACAAACGAGACGTTTACTGGCATTTATGAGGAAACAGTCCAAGCAGTCAGAGAACCTGTGCCCCGACGTAAACGTCGTCGCCATGGCCGGGAGGATCTGGAACAGGGAGTTAACCAGCACCAAGAAGGAGACGAGGACACTGTTTCATCTTTCCGACGTCTTCACTTTGAGATTGTTGACAGTATAGTACTGCACATGACCCAGCGATTCGCCGACATGGAGCACCTGAGTTTTTTTCGGGTACTGGACCACACATCATTTGCATTGTTCTGCAAGCCTGCTGCATTCCACAGCAGTGAGTTGGCTCAGCTGATCAGCACCTATCCAGTCTTTGATGAGCAGAAATTGAGAAATGAGCTGCACACGGTGTACAACAACAAATTGTTTAACAAGCCACCAATAGACCTGCTGCAGCTGCTCATTGAGGATGACCTGCAGGGCACACTCTCCGAGGTTTTCAAACAGCTGCAGCTTATGCTCACCATACCGGCTACCAGCACATCAGCAGAGCGCTCATTTTCCTGTCTAAAGAGGATCAAAACCTATCTGAGGAACACATGTGGACAGGACAGGCTCGTCAACTTGGCCAAGATATCCATTGACTCTGTTGTTGTGGAGGACCTAAAGGCCAGTGGGAAGTTCTACAACATGGTCATTGATCACTTTGCCACCATGAGAGACAGGAGAACGGCCTTCCTCTTCAGATAGGGTGAGCAAAACGCATTTTTTTTCTTTATGCAGCTTAATAGTTACTGAACAGCCCAGTTTTATTTTTGATGTAATTATAGTCCTTATTGTGTCTTGCTTGCTTTGATTAAGCATGTGAGTCGACTGAAGTGGTTGTTTATTGTTGTTTATGTGGAGAAAATGAGCACCACGGACACTGCGGTCAAATGAGCCGTCGTTCGTCTTCGCGGAGTCAAGCCACCCGCACAAACATTTTAACTGCGCCCGTATCATGGAGCTTGCGGCGAATGCTCCGAGTCCACTGAGAAAGCTAGCGCTAGTTTAGAACCAAGCGTCTTTTTTTTTACACCAAAAAAGGTCTAATATTCCATTTTTACTGGACTGTAATATAACTTTGGTCCATAAGTTCTGACAATGGTTGGTACATTTGACTTCAGAACCATCCTGACTACATGCTCAGTCATTATCAAACATTTTTCCTATATCATTTTGGGGAAATTAAGCCTCAAAGTTGTCTTTTTTCTTCTTTTTTTCACAGAAAAAGGCCTAGTACTCCATTTTTATTCAACTGTAAAAACACTTCGGTCCATAAGTTCTGACAATGATTGGTACAGTTGACTTCAGAACCATCCTGACTACTCCCTCAGTCATTATCAAACATTTTTACTGCATCATTTTTCAGAAATCAGGCCTCAAAGTTGTCTGTTTTTCTTAAGTTTTCCACCAAAAGAAACTTAATACTCAATTTTTACTTTACACTAACAGAACATTGGTCCATAAGTTCTGACAATGGTTGGTACAGTTGACTTCAGGAGCATCCTGGCTACTTCCTCAGTCATTATCAAACATTTTTACTGTATCATTTTGGAGAAATTAAGCCTAGAAGTTGTCCTTTTTTGGTTTGTTTTGCACCGGAAAAGCTCTCATACTCCATATTTACTGTACAATAAGGACACTTTGGTCCATAAGTTCAGACAATGGTTGGTACCGTTGACTTCAGGACCATCCAGACTACTTCCTCAGTCATTATCAAACATTTTTACTGTATCATGTTGGAGAAATTAAGCCTCAGAGTTGCATTTTTATCTTTTTTTAAACAGGAAAAAAGGCCTTATACTCCATATTTACTGTACTATAACATCACTTTGGTCCATAAGTTCAGACAATGGTTGGTACAGTTGACTTCAGGACCACCCTGACTACTTCCTCAGTCATAATCAAACATTTTTACTGTATCATTTTGGAGAAATTAAGCCTAGAAGTTGTCCTTTTTTGGTTTGTTTTGCACCGGAAATGCTCTCATACTCCATATTTACTGTACAAAAACGACACTTTGGTCCATAAGTTCTGACAATGGTTGGTACAGTTGACTTCAGGAGCATCCTGACTACTTCCTCAGTCATCATCAAACATTTTCACTGTATCATTTTGGATAAATTGAGTCTCAAAGTTGCATTTTTATCTTTTTTTAAACAGGAAAAAAGGCATTATACTCCATATTTACTGTACAATAAGGACACTTTGGTCCATAAGTTCAGACAATGGTTGGTACAGTTGACTTCAGGAGCATCCTGACTACTCCCTCAGTCATTATCAAACATTTTTACTGTATCATTTTGGAGAAATTAAGCCTAGAAGTTGTCCTTTTTTGGTTTGTTTTGCACCGGAAAAGCTCTCATACTCCATATTTACTGTACTATAACATCACTTTGGTCCATAAGTTCAGACAATGGTTGGTACAGTTGACTTCAGGAGCATCCTGGCTACTTCCTCAGTCATTATCAAACATTTTTACTGTATCATTTTGGAGAAATTAAGCCTAGAAGTTGTCCTTTTTTGGTTTGTTTTGCACCGGAAATGCTCTCATACTCCATATTTACTGTACAAAAACGACACTTTGGTCCATAAGTTCTGACAATGGTTGGTACAGTTGACTTCAGGAGCATCCTGACTACTTCCTCAGTCATCATAAAACATTTTCACTGTATCATTTTGGATAAATTGAGTCTCAAAGTTGCATTTTTATCTTTTTTTAAACAGGAAAAAAGGCATTATACTCCATATTTACTGTACAATAAGGACACTTTGGTCCATAAGTTCAGACAATGGTTGGTACAGTTGACTTCAGGAGCATCCTGACTACTCCCTCAGTCATTATCAAACATTTTTACTGTATCATTTTGGAGAAATTAAGCCTAGAAGTTGTCCTTTTTTGGTTTGTTTTGCACCGGAAAAGCTCTCATACTCCATATTGACTGTACTATAACATCACTTTGGTCCATAAGTTCAGACAATGGTTGGTACAGTTGACTTCAGGAGCATCCTGGCTACTTCCTCAGTCATTATCAAACATTTTTACTGTATCATTTTGGAGAAATTAAGCCTAGAAGTTGTCCTTTTTTGGTTTGTTTTGCACCGGAAAAGCTCTCATACTCCATATTTACTGTAGTATAACATCACTTTGGTCCATAAGTTCAGACAATGGTTGGTACAGTTGACTTCAGGACCACCCTGACTACTTCCTCAGTCATAATCAAACATTTTTACTGTATCATTTTGGCGATATTAAGCCTCAATGTTGTATCTTATAATTATTTTGGCACCAACAAAGGTCTACTACATACACTAAAAGCACTTTAATTAATAAATAAATAAATTAATCAATTAAATTTTAATTCGATAGTTCCTTTTTTTTTTCTTTTTTTTTTGCATATAAATTAATAAAAGTGAGTTGGTAACGAGGCAATGTCTCAACGCATGCGCAAATGAGATTTCCCCTGCAAATAATACGTTCACTGGGCAATTGTACAGCTCGACTTAGTTGCAAGAATGGCTGCAAGAAAAGGGTAAGTGCGCCTTTCAAATATTTTCAAATGCTACCTGGCTAAAGGACACTGGATTTTGAAATTCCTATATCTTTTTCAACTTAAATATATTATATGTGTTAAAAAAATATTTGTGCTGTACCGCATAGCTTCATTGGACAAAAAGGTAATTAACTCGGGTTAACCGAGACACGCGGTTAGCTTACATGCACTTTGTGCACATTATAGGCTATTGCTATTTTAATTTGTGCAAATGCCAGAATAAGGCATTATGTTAAAAGGTTAGTGGACAGAGGAATATTATATGACATTTTACTGTCACAGAGCCCCACTGCGGTCAAATAAGCCGTCGTTCGACGGTCACCGCAGTAGAGCAGCTCAGGTGACCTTTTTTTTTTAAGAAGAAATAAAAGTGCAGCCACGTTTTATTAATATCATTAGTTTTTTTAATCCATGTCTTTTTTTTATACTTTATTTATTTTCACATATAAAATTGAACAAATATAAATAAATATCTGTCTTGCTGCTATGTCAGGTGTTACCTCTTGAATAGCATAGTAACGCTATCACATGGCCATGCGTTATCATCTCCTAGCCATGCATTAAGCATGCAACAATCTCATTTCCAATTAATTAATATAAAATAATGCTAATAATAATAAGATGTCCACAGATGGTTCCGTTGAGATCCTGTAGGTCAATTCTAATCCTGTTGGGATTATTGAATTGTACTACTACTACTACTATTACTATTATTATTATTATTAGTAGTAGTAGTAGTAGTAGTAGTAGTAGTAGTATTACTACCAAGTCTTTTGGTTGCTTAGACACAGTCAAGCCTGACATTGCCTTATTGTAGCCCTAACATTTCAGTGTCAGGATGACAGGCAGACCCACAGGCAGACCTATCATTAATTTCTTTTTTCTGAGTTTCTAAGTTTTGACAGCAGTTACATCTGATGATGCGCTGTTGCCATAACATAACACAATACCTTTTTCTTTTGTTCCCTTTAGTGTCTTTGTCTTCTCCACATTTGGAAAGGTAAGCAACGCCCATCATAATATATACTTTATATTACTTTATAAATGTTATTGTTTTCTGTTAGATGATAATTTTTGGAGTGAGTGGGAATCACACTTTACATTGCTCAACTGGTGTTGAGCCTTTCACTGTGTGTAATTTGTGCACTGACAAATTATTGGGTGATCAATAGATTTGCCTGTCATTTGTTTCAGCACCACAGCGCTAGACAGCTCCCATTAAGACAGGCACTGAGCCAGTGGGTCATTGCAGAGGTGTCTGGAACCTTTAGTGGGCCTCTGGTTATTTCAGCACCATGGTCAACACCATAGATTTGACCAGAGACTGTTATCTCACCATTACAAGTGCCAATCGGCTATTTCAGCGCCACAGTTAATGCCCTGGACCAAGTCACACAAAATAAATTCAGACATGACAACACACAAGTGACACTGGGCCTTCTCCCTCGGCCGTTGTCACAAAGCAGTGCCTCGCACCCCCTGACTGGCAGCTGAGGCAAGACACTTTGTATATCGGGACCAGTCGTCTCTGAAGTCCTTAAGAACGCTCTTAACTGGGAAATGCCAGTAGGCCTATACTGCGTCTAAAATTGTTCTAGCTCATTATATGAAGTGATGAAATGACATATTGTCTTCTTGTTTCCAGGCCAGAAAACTTGAAAAAAGTGTCGAGGACATTGTTGATGTCATAGACAAACTTAGTGCCTCAAAAAAATTTGTTCAACACACAGGAGAAGTTGATCATGAAACATTATGGGGTGATGTTTGTAAAGACATCAGAATTGGTAATACCAAGACAAATAGGACAAGGCTAAAAAATGGGTATCTTCGACATAAAAAGGTAAAGGTTTCATATTCATCACTTTGACATTCATGAAAGACTGTGGATAAGAATCATTTTCATATGCTTGACTTTATCCCTACGGATGAGAACCTACTTCACCTGATAAGTGTTGCATGTGAATTTCCTGAAGCTCTAATACGTTTCTTATAAAGTGCCATAAGGACTGACATCTTGGTCTCTCTCTAGAAAACTGTGCCGGCTGGCACAAGTGCAGCTAAACCTGCAGTATCACCTGAGGACACGAGTGAGGACACTGCTGGGCAATGTTCCCTCTAATTTTTCATGTGCCTGGGCATACACACAAGCTCCCTGAGTACACTGAGGACCACTGTGAGCAACATCAGATGTGCACGCTGTGGCCACACACCAGTATCACCAGTATTGGCTGGACACCTGTCACTCACTGAGTTACATTGCAAAATGGTACAGAAAAAAAATGTTATTGGTCTAATTAATTTACAGTTTATGTTGGATTTCATTTCATGCGCTGCATCAAGGACGAAATTTTGATTTCAGAGGTTGGGGGACACAAGTATTTTTAATAAAACTCTTTCAGTTCACTGTGTTTTCTAGTTTTCTATTGCTACTTTTAAGTTTACTGTTCCCTTTTTTGGTTTGACTGGTTGTAAAGCATGTAGCAAAACATTACCACCCAATTCTGTGTTTCACCTTGTTAGTCAACTTCAACTCAGTACCACCAATTTTACACTTATTTTTGGAATATATGGTAAACAGACCCAGGCAGAACAAACGCCCAACTTACAGTGGCAGATTAACAGGGACTCCTGGGCAACTAGCAGACCGGCGTGCAAGTCCTGGTGCTGTTTACAACCTGATGGAGTGACAGCGGGGACGGCCAATCACACAAGAAACGACTTCAGCTTGAGCGGCCGTTTTCCGTTTGGTCCTAGTGCTTGACGTGTCTCTGTTTACTATAGCGTAACATTGTTTTTGGACGGAAAAACTGCAGGCGACCAAAACGGCTTTTGAAAAAGTGCAGCGTCCGTGCGCTGCATAGATTTTCTTGTGCGCTGAGAATGTGCAAGCAGTGCGCGATTGCGCAAGCACGCAGCTTAGAGGGAACATTGCTGCTGGGCCTCCTCCTTCAATTCCATGTGTGACCACGACTCCTGCACAGGTAATACGAGAGCTTGTTTGTTGATTAGTGTGGATACAAAGTGTGGAACAGCCTGGTCTTAAAACACACCAAAAACAATTTGGTCTTTTATATTATTATACATTCAAAGTGAATTGGAATCCAGAATAACTTTTAGATTTTAATTGTTTCGTTGTTATTTGCAGATTGGACCAGTCCCTTCTGATGCAGGAAACACATCCGAAGAAGATGAGTTTTTCAAGCATTCACTGCCACCGCCGCCGCCTTGTTTCTTTTTTATTGACAAAAAAGACTGGACAAAGCTGAGGAAGAAACAATTTCTTTATCATTTCAAAACCCTCAACTGGACTTCAGTTATGTCGAAAGGCATTCGAACCATACATCCACTTTGCAGTTTTGCCTTTAAAAGACATAGGGTGAAATCCATTGGCTCCAATAGAAGTGGTCCAGTCTTTGTTTGTTCGGGCTGCTGAGTTTTTGATGACTGCCCGGTAGATGTAGACATAGTAGTCCCAGAGGAGTCATTGTTAAAAGCCCTGGTCACATTCAGAGGCAGTTTTGTTTGCCACCGATGGGACCAGGTGAAAAGACGGCCGGTGCGCGGCAACGAGAGAGATGCCCTGTCCCAGATCCTTACCACCAAAATGCCCAGGAGTGTCTTCCTTGACAGTATTGAAAAGGTTGATGACACTGTAATGGCATCAGGGTGCAGGGACCAGGTCCCTGCAACTGGTGTCATGAAGACCTTGTCATGGAGTGAGAAAAAGAAAAGGAGAAGACATAAAAATGAGTTCCTCAGCCTACTTAGGATGCTAAAAGAAGAGGAGGATGACCCTGAAGAAAGACTGCTACAGAAAATCAGCCTACACCCAAAAGGTGTAATGCTGTTTTCTTCCCAAACACTCAATGTCTTCTTTGAAAGATGCAAAGAGGACATTGTCTATATTGATGCAACGGGCAGCATTGTGGTAAAGAGCAAAGGCCAGACAGCACCCTTTTATGTTTATGAGGTTGTTGTTCGCCACCCATCAAAAGGATCTTCCCCTCTCCCTGTAGCCACATTTGTAACAAGTGACCACACTACAACATCTGCATCTTATTTCTTGGGGTCAGTGGTCACTGGACTAATAAAACAGCATGGCCCAAAAGCCAAAACCAGACCGGTCATGTTCATCTGTGATGGTTCAGTGGTCCTTCTACAATCACTTGCAATACATTTCTGTGGAGTAAGTCTGCAGGAACTCCTCGCCAGGTACTTCATGATTGTGAGTGGTCAGGCAAAGGAGGATGCGATCAGTCTTCCAATCCTCCATAGATGCTTAAGTCACGTAATGAAAAATGCCAAAGAACTTTGCAAAAAACAGTAAGTGGTGTTTTTATGTTAATATGCTTAAGAATTCATACATAGCTGGTTTATATAATCTCTAATACAGATTTTGCAATTTTCCTTTGTAGTGCCACCAAACATTACAAGTTGGCTATGCATGTTTTTGGATGTATGACCCAAGCATCAACTCTGAGGGAACTGGATGAACTTGTCCTCAGTACCAACGTGGTATTCTCCAGTTCCCACAGTGGAGACAATGTCGACAAGCATTCATTTTGAAAACATCCAAATGCTGCTCACAAAGAATGGACCATGTCCTGAGGACTTCTTCAGTTACAAACCAGGGCTATGAGGTATCTTTATCTTTACTGCAACTGTTACATTTTTGGTTTGGATATAACTTTTGGCTGTTCCTTACTCAGAAATTTTAAACTTCTGACACATTTGTGTTTTTAATTTCAAGCATTAGGGATAAGTGCTTAGCACTGGAGATAGATAGGTTACAGATAATAAACAGGTGTGAATAGACCCCAACTGAAAAGTGTATGATTCAGGTGGTCTGAAAATAGCAGGCTGCACCTGCCCTGGCTGCACGCTTTAGTATTTCTGAAAAAGTGTTACGTTTTTGTATAAATTTCTTCTAGAACGACGTGGGGCCAACACCCTTTCAACAACACTTTGAAGAAGAGATTGGGAGGGAAAATCTGGACCAAGAAGGTGATGAAAACATGTACTTTAGTCCAACGTTCATCCCTACCTTGATGCGGTACTTTCTTCCTCAGGCTGCCCTGTGGTGTGGATTACTCCTAGGTGAGTCCTGTTTAATTGTGATAATTGTGATACTATAGAGTTATTTCTTTGATATCTTTAATTAAAAAAAAAATCTGCTGCCAGGGGATCTGGGTCGTCATGAAACAGGCCCAGTTTACAACAGCCTGAGCAAAAAGTATAGGAAAGCTGCCACTAAATCGACACAGGTACAATAAAGCTGAACATCTGTTAAATGAAATGAATGTTACTTGGACATTTCCATGCTGGATATTACACATGACAAGAAAAAACAAATGGATGAAGACATTTACCTCTTTTTTGATGGAATGTTATCTATATGTCCAACCCTAGAATTACACCCAGGATAACAACACCCAAGGTATCATGGAAAAGAGCCAATGGGATCTTAAACAAATCCGGTTCCAGCGGAAGAAAAGGGCAAGGCTTGATGACTTTGTAGACACATACAAAGTCACTCTCAAGGCCCTCTTGAGGGAGTATGCCGACTCCAAAAGGAGAAAGAAGAAGGTAACAAGTTCATACATTGATCATAAATACTTTAATTACTTTGACTGTATAAATTTGCGATTGTGCACTTCGCTTCCCATTGCTATCTAAATTTCTAATAAAAGTAACCCCACCAAAATGAAAGGTTTAGAGTAAAAATTCATATGCAAGAGCATAGGTTTAGGTACTAACTAATCTTCTTCCCCGGAGTTTCTGTGCTCTCTCGTCCAGCAGGTTCTCGTGGATCGTGACTGCTGCTGTGGTCCTGCATGACGTCCACTACATATATTATTACTGTCATTAATGTTACCATATCTCCATTACAGTTTATAGTAATTTAGTTAATGATTTGCTGCTGCTGTGCATCTGTGTCTCTCTATCTCTATCACGGGTTCCACTGCTACTGTAATCATTTTATCATTCATTGTAATCCATTGTCATTTTTCATTGTAATTGTACAATATGTTTCTGTTGACTTGTTGACTGTACACGTGACATCTATTGCACGTCTGTCCGTCTTGGGAGAGGGATCCCTCCTCTGTGGCTCTTCCTGAGGTTTCTTCCATCTTTTTTCCCTGTTAAAAGGGTTTTTTGTGGGCAAGTTTTTCCTCACTCGAACCGAGGGTCTAAGGACAGAGGGTGTCACTCCCTGTACAGATTGTGAAGCCCTCCGAGGCAAAATGTATTTTGCGACTTTGGGCTATACAAATAAAATTTGATTTGATTTGATTTTCCATTCCAAGTCACATGCAGAATAACTTAGAACGTTTTTGATTGTTAATTGCAATGTGATGTTACATGGAACAATGAAATGATGCTTCGGTGATGTTATTAAAATAATTTGACATTGACAGTATTATTTTGTTTAACTTTAGATGCATCGGGTGGATGTGGAACGGTGGAAGAGTAGAACCCAAAGAAAAAGAGGGGTTTATGTGTCGAAACTTTCCAAGCCTTTTGTCTTTAAACAAAAGAAGAAAGTAAGTGTTTTGAGAGATTTGCCATTAAGTATAAAGTACAGAATAATATAGTTGTTGTGGAGAAATTGCTGAAGTCAAAGGTCAATGGTGAGGTCAGGAGTTCAGAAAGTGTTCAGGAGCCTCTGATGTCTTATACTGTAATATTTATTGACACTTGGCCAAGGAGAATTAGAGACACTCTCATAGTGCATCAGAAGTGCCTGAGTCGGTCTCACATTCTGCCGAACTCGTGCTGGTGGATAGACTTTAAACCTCGAGATAACACCACAAATACTATACGCTCCAAATGAAACAAAGAGAATGTTTCTACCAAGGACAGTGTTATTGTCAACATATTCTAGTCTGGAGACACAGATGTCTGTTTACGTCAACGGCAAGCTTTCTATTATGTCTAAGCAGGCAGCAAGAGTCTCTTCGACCCTGGCCACCACAGTGTTGAGATAGACTGGCACCTACTGCTCCCAGTCAAAGCCAAACAATTAATACTGCCGAGGACCTCAAGGCCCACACGTGACCTCCCCTCCCCTCTTATTGATCATAAGATCAATACTAACTACCGAATACTAATAATTACCAAATTTAGAGACCACCAGGGAGTACAGTCAGAATGGGATCGACACAAACATTACAAAACATTCTTAATCACACAGAAATCAGGAGTATTTGAAATCAAAATTATTCTAAAAGAACATCAATAGACATTATTTGTCAAACAAAACAGTCAGTTAAAATTAATTCATACAATCAGTGAGAAACTTTAAGAACCCCTCTTATGTACTCCATCATCCCATCCCCATGATGTGTGATTTCCACTTTCAGGTCAACAAGGGCATTTAAGCGAGTGAAGATCCCCTACAACACCAAGGTGTTAAAGGAGGTCTTCAGGGAGGTCACAGATCACATGCAAATATACCACTGGGAGAGGAGAAAGATCAAAATGATTCTATCACCTAGTAGATAAAACCCTAGCAATTAGAAGGGGTTCCATAAAACAGCTGATTTAATATTGTAGGTCAAAATTTCTTTCCTTTTTCCAATTAAAAATAAAAATCAATCACAACGATCACTGTTGTCACTGACTTTACAATACTCAAGGTATTGTAAAGTCTTCAACCC
This sequence comes from Argyrosomus japonicus, assembly GCA_015710095.1. Lineage (NCBI taxonomy): Eukaryota > Metazoa > Chordata > Actinopteri > Sciaenidae > Argyrosomus > Argyrosomus japonicus. The sequence continues at coordinate 27,132 of JADEYK010001941.1, forward strand.
ATGTACATTATGTACAGTCGAGGGTCACCACCATGGAGAGGTTACTATCACATACGATGCATGGTGGCGTGGAATCCATCTTCGTAGAATAATCCCATGAACAGTCGATATCCATCAGTTGCATATCATCATAAAATAATTGTAACATTTCAATTTAATCATAATATCATATTACTGTGAAAACTCATTGAGGTAGATTTTAAATTGATTCTTAACATTGGAATCCCTAAATTATCAAAGGTCACACATTTTATTCAGAACAACAATCATATACACAAGCAAAGCTAGAGACATCACAATAAAGCTAAATTAAACTTGAACTCAGAGGTATTAGAAGGTTGGTATTTTTGTCTGAAAATAGAAAAGTATGTTTCTTCAACTTTATTTTGCACAAACATTTCACAGTCAGCTCTGGTGAATGGAATCAGGTTGGTCATTGGAGAGTGTATAGAAGAAGGCATATTTTGGCACTTTTATCAGTTACTGTGATTACTATCACTCGCATAATCAATCATTAGACTGAGGGCCGAATTAGTTTTTTCTTTTCACTACAGGTTAAGAAACACTACCTGTAACTCTATTAGGCACCTTTGGTTTAGCTTTGGCTACATTGAGTGAATTTATGGAAGAAAACTGACCAATATATAGAAAACTATCGTCCTTATCCGTTTCACCATAGTATAGATCTTACCGCTCTGCACCTCCCCTGGAACATCTTGGTAATTAACACCCCACAGTTTATAATCAGGATAACTTTTCAAATGCTGTTTAGTGAAACACCACAGCTCCAGAGGTTCAGTCAAAGGTACAGCAGCTGTGAATGTTACCTTCATTACCTGGGTGCACTCAGCACCGTCTTAATCAGAGCTTTATCATGCGTTGTCCACGACCATTTACCTCGAGAGAAAGTCAGGGGGTGAGCAATATAACAGTCATTTTCATCACATCTGTCAATTGGACATCCAAACATACAGACAACAGATTTCAATCCACAGTACAGCAGCATCAGAGGTCTGTCTCCACACCTTTCTAACTACAGCAGTGGTGGTCTGAGGTAAAAGGACGAAAACTCAGTTCTTTTTCACCCCCAGTGTATACACATTTGCATCAACGTTTCCCACAGGACACAGAGCAGATGATCCCCGATCTTGATTTAAACGAAGGAGCACTTTTAAACTCCCCCGAAAAATCTCAGGTGGGTCTCTCTGTGCCGAGTGCAGCCCGAAACTGCCCCGGAAACCAAAACAGCCACATAGTGGCAACGCGGGGGTCATAAACCCAACCTGCTCCCCCTTCAGATCCACACACTGTACACTGTTCTGTAATGAATTTTTCTGTTACAGCTCCTTCTATTTTTTAAGTTTTTTTTTTTTTTTTTTACACCATTGTCAGCTTTCTTGATTTCTCACTTTAAGTCAATATGCCAATTGAACATCGAACTGGGAGGTTTGTATGACACATACGTTCCGCCAGTGCTCCCAGAGGTTTCAGCCAGAACATTGTCCCCAAGACACTGAAGCTCCTGACCCCCCTGGTGGGTCTTAGATGTTTCTATATTCCAGGCAAATTAAATGAGTGCATAGTTTTTTTATGATTTCGTCAAACACAGACATGGTAAGGCATAGTAATAAAACTTTTGCACTTACCACGTCTTTGTTCTGTTGAAATCCTGTTCGTGACGCCAATTGTTGTGGAGAAATTGCTGAAGTCAAAGGTCAATGGTGAGGTCAGGAGTTCAGAAAGTGTTCAGGAGCCTCTGATGTCTTATGCTGTAATATTGATGCTTGGCCAAGGAGAATTAGAGACACTCTCAAAGTACATCAGAAGTGCCTGAGTCGGTCTCACATTCTGCCGAACTCGTGCTGGTGGATAGACTTTAAACCTCGAGATAACACCAACACTATACGCCCCAAATGAGACAAAGAGAATGTTTCTACCAAGGACGGTGTTATTGTCAACATATTCTAGTCTGGAGACACAGATGTCTGTTTATGTCAACGGCAAGCTTTCTATTATGTCTAAGCAGGCAGCAAGAGTCTCTTTGACCCTGGCCACCACAGTGTTGAGATAGACTGGCACCTACTGCTCCCAGTCAAAGCCAAACAATTAATACTGCCGAGGACCTCAAGGCCCACACGTGACCTCGTGTAACCTAAGGATAGAAAATTCCATAACAATAGTGTGTCTGTTTATTTTAGAGAACATTGATCAGAAAACATAAAAAAACATCGGAAAATCGTTCTCCATCTCAGGTAATTTATTTGAGGCAAGAAGTTACAAAAGCATCTTGTGAGATGATTAATTGCAACTGATTGCAATATGTACTACATTATGTTAACACTGCTACTTCCATCCCTAGAGTCCCCAAGGCAAAAAACAACCTCCATCTTCACCGGTCAGTGACACTGCAGAGGATCTCGAATCACAAGTATATCACAATATTCTCTAATATATTTTTAATTAAATTTCATGTTTTGAATTTAATTTATTAACACACTGTCACAAAAATAAATAATTGCTTTTTATGATTGACAGGTCACAAAACTGTAGAAAAAAAGAGACACAGAAGTGGTTGTTTCTGTGGTGCCCTCTCAAATTACAGGGCACAACTTTGTAATTCACCACAGTGAGTTCAGAACGCTAAGGCCTCACCAGTGGCTTGTAGGCGAAGTAAGTACTTTCATTAAAGTAACCAAACCACTTATCATAAAGACATAAAAACAAGTGAAGCTGCTAACAGCAATGATCACGCCCTTTTAATGTAGCTACCTTTGAATATTCTTTTGGATTTCATACTCAAAGTATGTGATTTATTGTCTTTGGTTTGTTTTGTGTTATACATAACAGAAGATGAACAGTAATCCATAAGAATAATATATTCTTAGTGTTTGACTTCTCAAGATTTTTTTCTGTCTATATAAAAATTGTATGAAGGTCATTGAATGTGTCCTTCACCACACTGCCACTAAACTGAACTTGGGGAGCACCATTTACATTCTAAACCACTATGTGGCTGGGATAATCCTCTTTGGCAAGAGAGAGGATGTCAGGCGACACAGTTTGTCTAAGGTAATAATCTTATCAGGTACAAAAACAAAGTACAAAAGTGTGATGTTGTACGGTGTGTGTGCATGTGTGTTTTTGTATATTATGATTAATCAAATTAAAGTATTCCATATAGAGGCCTTTTGAGAAATTATTTAGTCTTGCTCTTACATCAGACTCTCTCTCTCACACACTACTATACTCACACTCACACACACACACACACACACACACTAATGTATCCTGTGTGTCCTCTCTGTTCCTCTTACCCACACTGTCTTCTATTCTAGGATAAGATAACAGGTCATATTAAAGGAGGCGGCACAGTAACATCCTGTTATTTCTTTCTAACCCAATCAGAAACTAAGAATTCAAGTTCACTTCCCTTTAAATCAAACTGTTACGCAGACTATTATTTTCACACACATCATTCTCTGATTCATTCTCTGATTCATTCTCTATCATGCTGTTCCATCCATAATAGTGAGTGTGTGAGTATAGTAGTGTGCGTGCGAGGATGTTACATGTGAAAGCAAAACTTAATTATTTCTCAAATGTTCTATCATATTCCAAAGAGCCATTAATTCATAGCAGAAATCACTTATAAAATTATTCACTAATTTTTGATTTTGTTACAGATCGACTTTGATAAATATAAGGCTATTGTGTCCTTTGTTAACGTAAGTGATATTCACTGGAAGTTTCTGGTAGGTCGTTAATTCACACATCACAACTGCCTTCAATTCTCCTTTGGATGTCATGAGTAATTTTTAAATATTGTCATATTTTCTCTTTTGAAAACAGTACATCAGTGCTGCAGATAGTTCTGTCTATCTGGTCGATCCCACGCACAGCACAACTGAGCAGGCGGACTCAGGTGATGCAGCAAACAGATTGTGGTAAGCTATTCTACCTGTCCAGCGCAATTGTAGCAAGATAAAGTATTATAGTATGGAATCAATGCTGTAAAAGAGGCTTACAGTAATCAATGTGTATCAAACAACATGTTTGAGGTGAGACTACAGAACAGAAATATTATTTTCAATTCTGACCCTTGAATATTAACACTTCTGTCGAACTCGCTTGGCCAACCAAGTGCATTGACCACGGCATTGTTTTATGGGGTGTGTAATGTATGTGTACGTATTCATAATATTAACCACTTTAAACCTTTTCTGACACAGCAAGTACTTCAAAATGAGGACTTGTCACAGAAAGAGTGACTGGGTGAATATTAAGTGGAAAGGCGATGTTCTAAAACACCCAGTCCAAAGAGATGGGTCCAGCTGTGGGGTAATTGTCATCAAGGTAATAAGAATGTTTATTTTATCAAAATGATCGGCAACCATCAAGTCTATTTGATTTATTTCTCTTTTAGTGCAATTCCACTTGCTGTATTTAGCACTTTCAAACTTATACAAACTTTGCTTAACGGTTCAGATGGCAAAGGCAGTCATGGAGGCTTTTCCAAAAAGAGCAAAGATGACCTTTGGGACAGCTCCAGACGAGATGGCAGAGGAAAGAAAACAGTTGGCGATTGAAGTTCTGCAAGCCTCAGGTGTGTAACAGTGGATTTTAAATGTACAGTGACACAGCATTACTGTAAACACTTTGTGAACTTGTTTTCAATACGCTATAATAGGAAGATGTGTCACGTGGGGTGGTGAGTGGGGAAGTGCAGGTATGGACCCAGACGCAGGAATTAAACAAAACTTGCTTTAATAATGAAAAGCGGCTGGAAAACCAGGCAAAATCCACAAAGGCAAAAAAACACAGGAAATAGGGACAGGAGGCTCAGGGGCAGCAGAGGCGCCCCTCTGGAAGCCGGCAGAGAGACCGCCGGGGATGAAGGCGGAGCCCCTCAGGAGGCCGGCGGGGACGAAGGCAGAGCCCCTCAGGAGGCCGGCGGGGACGAAGGCAGAGCCCATCTGGAGGCCGGCGGAGGGGAAGGCGGAGCCCCTCTGGAGGCGGCGACGGAGCCCCCCTGAAGGCTGGCAGAGGCCCTCTGAAGGTCGGCGGAGAGACAGACGAAGGAGAAAGCGGAGCCCTTCTGGAGGCCGGCGGTGACGGAGCCCCACCGGGGGGTGGCAGAGGCGCTCTGAAGGTCGGCGGAGAAACCAGCGAAGGAGAAGGCGGAGCCCTTCTGGAGGACGGCAAGGCCAGCAGCGGAGCCCCCCTGGAGGCTGGCAGAGGCCCTCTGAAGGCCACGGAGCAGGAGGAACTAGAGGCCCCGGAGGGAGTCGCGGAGTGGCCAGGCCGCCGACAGAGCAGGAGCAGGAGTCGGCCGAGCCACCGACTGAAGAGCAGGAGCAGGAGTCGGAGTCGATTGGGCCGCCGACGGAGGAACAGGGAGTTGTGTCGGCCAGGCCACCGACGGAAGAGCAGGAACTGGAGTCGGCCAGGCCACTGACTGAAGAACAGGAATTGGAGTCGGTCGGGCCACCGACGGAAGAGCAGGGACTGGTGTCGGCCGGCCCAACAGGGGCTGGAATCGGTCGGGCTGCCGACGGAGCAACAGGGAGTAGTGTCGGCCAGGCCACCGACGGAAGAGCAGGAACTGGAATCGGTCGGGCCACCGACGGAGGAACAGGGGCAAGAGTCGGCCAGGCTGCCGATGGAGAAAAAGGGGCAAGAGTCGGCTGGCCGGCAGACAAAAGAGCAGAAAGGCGCTCCAACTGAGCGTCCAACACAATCATGCTTTCCCTAAGACTGCTGGGTCCAATAATGGTCTGTCCATTCCGTCACGTGGGGTGGTGAGTGGGGAAGTGCAGGGAATTAAACAAAACTTGCTTTAATAACGAAAAGCGGCTGGGAAACCAGGCAAAATCCACAAAGGCAAAAAAACACAGGAAATAGAAACCGAGAGAACACAGAAACAGGGCCGGATACTCACAGATACAGAGAGCACAAAAATATCAAAACCAAGAACACACAAAACCTAGACACCATGACACAATGAACGGACAGACAAGGAAACAAAGGAAACACAGGAACTAAATAGACAGGACTAATCAGACACAGGTGAAACAAATCAGGGGCAGGTGCAAAATCAAGAAGGGTGGGAAACAAGACAGGAAGTAGAAGACAAGACAGACAGTGGAACTACAAAATAAAACAGGAAACACAGAAACAAACTGAAAATGTAACTACAAAATAAAACAGGAAAAACAAACTCAAAACTATGACAAGATGTTTATTTTTGTTATTAAAATTACAATAGTTTGTTGTGTCAAAACTAATAATTTAAATTTTATGTTAGTGTTTAACATAGACACCAGCTGTGCCATGTGTGCAGCAGTGAAACCACCACTTCCAGGGTCTGTCTTTACAAACTGGGTAGGTTTTTGTGTGTGTGGGTGTGGGTGTGGTGGTTTTTTTTTTATTTCATATGCTCTAATTTAAAGTGGATGGCAGCAACAAGGACAGAGAATAATGACAAGTAACAAACAAGCATCCTGAGTTTCACTCCTTAGCCATAATGATAAGCATGTTTTCCTAAAAAGAGTTCAGGAAAAGGGGTGTTCATTAGATTGAGATTACAAATGACAAGATTTTGATCTGGAGAATAATCAAAGATAACTACTCATCAAAGGGTGGTGCTAGAAAATTTAATATTATGGAAATAGCCTATAGAATTACTTAGTCATTTTCATGAATAATGCAACAACAATGGTCAGGTCAACCTTGCAATGTCATATCTTTTATATCCATTATGTATCGTGTTACACTGTGAATGCATTTCTACACAGTGAAATATCAAACACATCAACCTAAATACCAGGCTGTGAAGCTATAACCAAGATGACGAAACATATAATTATCGTGTCTTTGAAAGATGAAACTAGGAAATAGAAAATAAAACTTAGAATATCATTATCTTATGTCCATCATGATTAAAAATTAACATTTATACTTGCATGCCTTTTACAGATACAGTGTGACACATGTTGCCGGTGGTTCCATGTGGAGTGCCTGAACATGGACTCTGCAACACTTCAGCAGGCAAAGGCTGGTGACTGGAATTGTGAAATTTGCTAGCATTCGGACAGTGGAAGAGAAAGGGATTAGAAAGCCTCAATGTCTTGTCCTTTTTCTATAAAAAAAAAAACGCTGTGATAAATATAAAATAAATATGGAAAAGTGGAAACGAGCGACTGAAGCAGACATAAGCCTGTACCAGGTTACAGGCTTATGTCTGCTTCAGTCGCTCGTTTCCTCTTAAGCCTGTAACCTGGTACAGGGTTATGTCTGCTTCAGTCGCTCATTTCCTCTTTTCCATATTTATTTTAAATCAAAATGCTCTAACTAAACATGAGGTCAAAGACTGTGTCGGTCCTCTCTTTCTTGTCCACCTATCAGTTCAAAAATGCCCCTTCCTCCTTCCACAGCTGATAGAAATCTGAATTAAATCAGAACAGCTAAATACGTAAACATAAATAAATAAATCCAAATGACTATTCTCGTACTTAAACTATAAGTTAGATGTCTCATACTAAATAAATCATCTAAATTATAAAATAATTAACCCTTAGATGCCCCTTTAAAATACTCACCTTGTGGCACCTTTGCACATAAATGTGCGCATGCTTTATCAAGCTATAAAAACCTTATGAATTTTTTTGAATTTTTTTTAAAATATTTTTTTAGACCAGCATCAGTCCTAATCATACATATCAAATATTAATGACTTTTTTCTATTTTTAAACCCTTAAATTGCCAAGTGTTAGTCATCATGCACCTCCATATTTTTGTCTAAAAACAGAAAAAATGACTTATTATTCTGAGCTAAAAGACAACTTTGAGGCCTGATTTCTGAAAAATGATACAGTAAAAATGTTTGATATTGACTGAGCATGTAGTCAGGATGGCCCTGAAGTTAACTGGACCAACCATTGTCAGAACTTATGGGCCAGAGTTCTGTTAGTGTACAGTAAAAGTTGAGTATTAGGTTTTTTGTTTTTTTTTCGGTGGGAAAAATTAAGAAAAAAAGAAAACTTCGAGGCTTAATTTCTCCAAAATGATACAGTAAAAATGTTTGATTATGACTGAGGAAGTAGTCAGGGTGGTCCTGAAGTCAACTGTACCAACCATAGTCTGAACTTATGGACCAAAGTGATGTTATAGTACAGTAAATATGGAGTATAAGGCCTTTTTCCTGTTTGAAAAAAGATAAAAAAGCAAATTCTAGGCTTAATTTCTCCAAAATGATACAGTAAAAATGTTTGATTATGACTGAGGAAGTAGTCAGGATGGTCCTGAAGTCAACTGTACCAACCATTGTCTGAACTTATGGGCCAACGTGTCGTTATTGTACAGTAAATATGGAGTATGAGATCTTTTCCGGTGCAAAACAAACCAAAAAAAGACAACTTCTAGGCTTAATTTCTCCAAAATAATACAGTAAAAATGTTTGATAATGACTGAGGAAGTAGCCAGGATGCTCCTGAAGTCAACTGTACCAACCATTGTCAGAACTTATGGACCAAAGTGTCATTATTGTACAGTAAATATGGAGTATAAGGCCTTTTTCCTGTTTAAAAAAAGATAAAAATGCAACTTTGAGACTTAATTTCTCCAAAATCATACAGTAAAATGTTTGATAATGACTGAGGAAGTAGCCAGGATGCTCCTGAAGTCAACTGTACCAACCATTGTCTGAACTTATGGACCAAAGTGATGTTATAGTACAGTCAATATGGAGTATAAGGCCTTTTTTCCTGTTTAAAAAAAGATAAAAATGCAACTTTGAAGCTCAATTTCTCCAAAATGATACAGTAAAAATGTTTGATGATGACTGAGGAAGTAGTCAGGGTGGTCCTGAAGTCAACTGTACCAACCATAGTCTGAACTTATGGACCAAAGTGATGTTATAGTACAGTAAATATGGAGTATAAGGCCTTTTTTTCCTGTTTAAAAAAAGATAAAAATGCAACTTTCAGGCTTAATAATGCCTTTTTCAATGCAAAAGAAGGAACTTTGAGGTTGAATTTCTCAAAAATGATACAGTAAATATGCTTGATACTGAGTGAATGAACAGTCAGGATGGTCCTGAGGTCAAGTGTATCAACCTTTGTCAGAAATTATGGATCAATGGGATTTTACAGTAGCGTAAATATTGCACACAATCCCTTTTTTCAATGCAAAAGAAGGAACTTTGACGCTGAATTTCTCTCAAATGATACATGCAAAATGTTTGATACTAAGTCAGTGAGTAGTAAACGTAGTCTTGAGGTGCAAAATGTCATCCATCGTCAAAAATTAGTATGAAAGCATCAAGCCTTTTCATAAGAAAATATTAGCATTTTAGTTCAATAGCTTCTAGTCTATGTGGCCTAATGTCTGAAAATCAGCTTCGGATCACATTGGCATGTTTGTTTTTACTGCCTTGGAATAACCAACGTTTTATTTTGAAAACCCAAAGTTTGTTTGCTCCGTATCATGGACTACCTGCATTTGCCATACATTCTGTAATACAGGCGCACTTGAAATTTTGGTGCGGCTGATTTGACCACGAAAAGACGAATGGCGGCTCACTTGACCGCAGTCCACGGACAGCGGCCGTGACGGGCTGGCTGTCTGAATACACATGTCAGGTGTGCTGTTTATAGCCACTGGTACTGGGTTGTTGTGTTGCCGTATAATGAACATTTACATTTATTATTATATAAACGATAAGGACAAGTGAAAAGCATTTGTGTAGCTCACATAGAGCGTACAAGTCTTGTTTGACGTGGACGTAAAACTTAACAGCTTATGATTGAGTGTGTGAATGAATTTACATCTTTCCAATATCAAATGTGTGCTGTGCATTAAGTAGCTGCTTGTGGTTTTGGGTGGGTGGTTGCATAAATTAATGAGATGTTTAAGAGGACTGAGTATGTGTGTGTCCCGCTGAGGTCACAGTGAATGAGCCTAAACTCGCCTCTGCACTCTCAGATTGCTGCTGTTTGTCAGAGACTCTGAGCAAGCGAGAGAGAGAGAGAGAGAGAGAGAGAGCGTCGGTGCTTAAAGTGTCTGTTAGATAACAAGCGTGTGTAAGTCCTGGTAAAATGATGCTGGGCGCTCTAATAGTTCATCCGACGACATGAAATAGCAACATACGATTTTCTGCCCCCACCCCCTAAAATATACACAGCTTGGCTTCACTTGGCTTCCTCAGAAATTTTCCCTACGCCACGCCACTGCGTTAACAATGACAATCAAAATCCAGCCTCATTTCACATTTCTGATCCCCATCACTACCCCAGCTAGTAGGTAAAGTTAAAAGAGAATGTTCTGGAAATGGGGTTGTCTTCAGTTTTACACACACACACACACACACACACACACACAAACAGACGCATTACAGACACATTACTTCACGCATTAGAATCCATTAGCATTCATGGTCTTCTTCCCCTCCAATTGGAGGAGTCTTGGGGGTCGTGAGAACAAGACAAGATAAGGGAAAAGTTACAAGGCAATGTTATGAAATAGAATAAAAGTATGAATTCTGAATGATCCTTTGCAAAGACAAGGTCAATCGACACGCAAACGATCAAAAAATGAAGAAAGATCCCGAGCATGGGGAGACCTAAGCATTTATCATAAAATAATAAATTGTAAAACAACCTCAGCTGATATCTGGTGTTAGAGAGGTGCAAGACCATGCACCTCAAGTGGCTGAAACAAAGCAATAAATGTAAATGGTGTCTGTTTTTTTTTTTTTTTCTGGGTATAAAACCATACCTTAGAGAACTGCTGCAATAAACAACAACTGAGAGAGAGACCAAGAAGAAGAAGAAGAAGAAGAAGAGACTAGCTTAAACCAAATAACACAAGTAATGGACATTAATGTGGTCTGATGACTCATATCTGAGATATTTGGTTCCCATCTGCTTTGTCTTATTCTCTGCAGCATGGTCTTCCTTTCATTTCATAGTTTTTGATGTCTTCAGTGCTAATAATAATAAATATAAATAATAATTATATTTTCGTTTCAATGTCCCTTTAAAAAGAAGTCAACAGTGGTGAAATCTAGATCAGGGGCGTCCAAACTTCTTCCAAAGAGGGCCAGATTTGACGATGTGAACAATAAGAGTTAAATACACATGCACTGTTTTATTTTCATTGTCACAATTATGTTTTTTATTTAAATGTCACCAAATCTAAGCCAGTCAGGCGTGAACAAATCTAAAAACCAATTCTGCCTTTCTTTGACATCTGAAGTCAGATAACAAAGAAAGATATTTTGTGTCACATCTACAGATACATAACACCAGCAGTGATGTCCTTAGAGGTTAGGGTTTCATGCATTCAAATGCTTCATTATGTCAACCAAAATAGCCAAATCTTCCAGCCATACAGTATCTGACAATCCTAGCATGCCATAAATAATATATTATAAAAATGAAGCTTCTGGCCGCATGAAATCTGGACTTTAGATATATGTAGATATTTATAATTAAACATTATGCAAGATAATGAGGTCGATAAGGGGAAAGAGACAAACTCTTTATACTCACATTGTGTCAACATGTGGACAGGCCTGCCGTGACAGAGGTTTTATATTTACTGCTCTTTTCCTTCAAGTATAACTGGATGGGACACTTTTCTGTTCGGGGCATGGACTTACAGATAGCATTCAGATCAGGACCTCCCCTTTAGGTGCTTAATCTTCCCGTACAGCGCACCTATTATCACACAAACAAGACGGTGTATGCAGCTGAAAAATGACAATCAAACGCGCGTGTATAGCAAACGCGCTGGAGGATCTAACAAAGACTGACTTTCGTAAGTTTTGCCTCCTGCTGACAGACCGCAGGGAGTTGTGGAGGATAAAAAGTATTTGGGAGATTGCCGAGCTCTTGGATTCAACTTTCACCGAACCGAGAGCTCTTCAGGTGGCCTTGGATACACTGAGGCAGATGAACTGCAACCAAGAGACAAAGACACTGGGTGAGTAAAGGCTGGTGGCTGCAACTGTGGTCCAACTTATACGATTACTACTAATACTAATATTATACATTTATAATGGCAATGCATCTCATGATGATGTGAAAACAATGTGATGTAATGATGAGCATACAGAGAATTATCACCTGAATTTAATCCTCACTTTCTAGTGCTTTAGTTTACTGTAATAACTAGTGCTGTCAAAAATATCGCGTTATTAACGCGTTAACGCAAAACAATTTTAACAGCGTTAATTTTTTTATCGCGAGATTAACGCTCTTTGTGACCTAGTGAACTTGTAGTTTTTTCATAAGCTGTGGCCACTGCTAGTAACGTTAGAAAAACTACAGGATCCAGCTGTAAACCGGAAGCAAAACAATAAGCGCGCCCCACGCTACCGTATTGTGTGGATGTCGAGCACGAGATGCTGAAATGGACGCTACAAACAAAATTATGAATGGAAAAGTTCAGTTTTAAAATGTTGCCAGATGGGTCGTTAGATAAAACCAAAGTTATCTGTGTGTATTGTCGGTGTGAACTCAGTTATCACCGTAGCACATCCAGTCTGAAATATCACTTGATGGCCAAACACACCGGCAATTCAAATTCGCCGCCTCCTCCGCGTCATCACCAGGCGACAATGGACGGATTTCGACACAGGCACATGGATACCGCAACTAAAAACAAACTTACTGCAGCCATAGCCAAATGGGTGGCTACTGCATGTAGGCCCGTTAACATTGTGGAGGACGAGGGTCTTACTGAGATCATTCGTATCGCATCCAACGACTGGACCTACGAAGCTCCTTCGAGAGCCACCATCACAAGCCGCATAGAGAATTTGTACGAAACTGAGAAGTGTAAGGTACAGCAGGCGTTGGAGCAGACAAACACAGTCGCACTAACTGGACATCCCTCAGTAATGAGAACTACCTCGGGGTCACAGCCCATTATTTCGACCCACAGTGGGAACTTCAGTCGCATGCTTTGACTGTTATGAAGACAGAAGAGAGGCACTTCGCTGATGCTGTTGCAGAGCACTTCATGCAAGTAGCCAGAGAGTGGAACATCGAACACAAAGTTGTCTCACTGACCACGGATAGTGCACGCAACATGATCGCTGCGGCCAGACAGCTCCCCTTTGAACACATGCCGTGCATCGCACACAGTGTGCACCGAGCGGTCACGGTTTCTCTACACAACAGCCCGTTTGACAGCGCATTGGCAAAATGCAGAAAAGTTGTTGGACACTTTAAGCACAGCCCAGCAAATGCTGTGGAGCTCGAGCAGCAACAAATGGCACACCATCAGAAGAGTCGCTCACACAGGAAGTGTCAACAAGATGGAATAGTACCCTTGAAATGATCAAACATGTCCAGCGGAATGCTGAACCTCTGAAAGATGCACTGGCCCTACATTCAACCAACGTCACCATGCCAACAGCTACTGAGCTGGAGAAAATGAAGAAGCTCGAAGCTGCGTTGGAGCAGTGCAGGTAATTTATTGTGTATCCATGTCGTGTGTATATCTGCTTCTTTAATAATCAAAGTAGATCTGTGTCAGAATAGTAACCTTAATGTGAGTGTGTGTTTATGTGTGTGCGGGTAGGCTGTCTGTGTCTTTGTCTGTGTGTGTGACATCCCTCTTCTCTCCCCTCTTTCTACTGTAACTGTAGGCTATCTGTCTGGTGCCAGTGTAGGCTATCTGTGTGTGTGTGTGTGTGAGTGAGTGACACTAAAGAGCTTCTTTATATTATTGCAGGTATGTGTCTGAACTTCTGGGAGGAGAGAAGTTTGTTTCTTGCTCAGTGGTGCTGCCAGCATTGTGTCATCTGTCCCGAGTGATGGAGGTCACTAAGGACGACCCAGCTTACATCAAGTTCAAGGGAACCCTCACAGCAGACATGGAGGATCGCAAGGAGAAGACCAACATCACATGGCTGAGAGTTGCGACAGCACTTGACCCAAGGTCAGATTGCCATGCTACACTCTTTCACTCATCCTCAGTATTGTGTTTCTCTCTAGTCCCTGTTTGTTTTGTTAGGTTGCTTCTTTTTACTTCCTTTTTTACGTTCTGATTTTGAATTTGGCATCGTAGAGATAAGGGTACTGTCACAATTTCGTTATACCTGTACCTGTACTTGTATAATGACAATAAAGTTTCATTTCTTATCATTTCATTTCAAGGTTTAAGGACCTCAAGTGTCTGAGCAAACCTGACAGGGTTCAGGTGTGGGATTCAGTCCGCGCCTTGCTCCAGGAGATGGAGAAGGAGAAAGCCTGCACAGCCGGATAACCAAACCACGCCTGAGCCGGCTACAAAGAAACCAGCTCTCATGCTTGCACACGAGTCTTCGTCTGATGAAGAGGAGGACAATGTTGAGCGATGTCTTGAGCACTACAAGGCAGAGCCTCTTATTGGCATGGAGGACTCTCCCCAGGAATGGTGGTCCACACATGAAGCATCACACAGTGAGATGGCCTGCCTTGCACGCAAGTACTTAGCAACACCTGCAACATCAGTACCTTCTGAAAGGTTGTTTTCACTGTCTGGACATGTTGTCCAGAAAAGGCGAGCTTCCCTGTTATCTGAAAATGTAAACAGGCTTGTCTGTTTGAGTAACTGGCTCAAAGCAAATAAGTGTTAGGCTGGCTTACCTTTTAGGTAACCGTTCATGTTCATTCGTTCACGTTCATATGCTATTTTTGTTCCTACCGAAAGTACTAACGTTAATTCTATCTTTGCTATGTTGGAGAGCCCTTGAAGGTTTTGTACTTCTCAAAACTTTTAAATCTGGATTTAATTGTTGATGTATTATAACACAGAGCATGTAAAATACCAATTTGCAGATATTTTTTTTCGTTGTGTTGTCTTTGCCCTCACCTATGTTGTACTCTCTTTCTCTCTCACTCACATGGTTGCGGTCCGCAGCCTCCTGATCTGACTGTTGTAATATCACTCAGATTTCAAGGTCTAGAATAAAATCTATTTTGACACTACATGTTGTTGTTGTGGTTTGCAATAAAAAAACATTTGCACAAAGCAAGCCTATCCACTTTTCCATGTTGATAAGAGTATTAAAATGATAATTCAAGGGACATTTAGAATAGATAAAAATGTGCGATTAATTTGCGATTAATCGCGAGTTAACTATGACATTCATGAGATTAATCGCGATTAAATATTTTAATCGATTGACAGCACTAGTAATAACACAATCACAATACCAGATTAACAGGTAAGAATCATGTTGTGGTACCCAGACCGTGTATCAGGGCCCTATGCAAGATGCTATTTTGGGGCCTCCAATTTTTTTTTTTAAACTCTAAGGGAGCGATTCCTAACCTTTTCAGATGATCTGTGACGGCCTGTAACAGTCTGTTACATTTTAATACTGATGTTTCAGGTAGTAAGAAACATTAATCAGAAATCAGAAATCAACAAAAGCTATTTACCTTGAATAAAAATTCAAGAAACCAGCAGCATCTATTTTAATGTGCAAACAATGAAAACAAACCAACAATAAGAATAATAGTTATGTTGTAGTTTAAAAGGAACAATATGTAACGGTACAACATGATCACACTACTCTGTGTTCATGATCTGTATGATCACAGTCTTATGTTTCCATTAAATTTGGCTGCTGTTGGCTGCTTTGGTGATTTGTTGATTGCGCTAGGAGTGTTTTGGGGCCACACAAAAAAAAAATCTCTTGTTTATGACCACCAAAAGCTGAGGACCAGCCCTGCTTAAACATTTAGATATTTTATTAGACTCAGTAGAATAACATCTCTAAATATTTCTAAAGGTCTTCTTTGATTGATGTTGTTGTTTTTTAAGTATGAATTGAATTGGAGAATATCAAAAATAACATACATACCTACGTACATACATTAACTTAGATACCTAATGATCAAATAGGCACAATAATGCAGAATCAATGCAGACATATAAATAGGTACAGGGATGTATAAACAATACTGACAGGCAGCCAGGGCAGTAGTTTTTTTTTTTGTTTTTTTAAGTTGTGTTAATTAGTCTAAAAAAGCAGGTCAGTGGTGTGTATATTGGTGGGGTCTTTGTTGCACATTGGAAACAGTTAATATTTTTAGGGCTGTCTGTCTTTCCTGACTATCCTGTTATCTTTCTCTACAGAACAGGACACCAGAGCCCTTTTAAACGTAAGTTCAACTTCACACCATTAAATTCAAATATTCACTTCAATATACAGTATGGCCGAGCAAAATGGACCAACTGATGGCCAACAAGGTACTGCAAAGAAAAAGGACTTGTGTGTCTGCACACTAATATTTACAAGCTCCCAGCATCTCTGTTATCAACCTTTTCAACCTTCAAAGTCTTCTTGTCAAAGCTGATATGCCCACCCATTGTCCATCCTCATGTCCTCACTTTCCATGCAGAAAAAAAACTCCTGATGTGGTACCCCAGTGTGCCTTCAACCATAAGTGAAAATGATTTCACTGTCACAGACAAATTTCCAATTTTGGTATAAAACTCTGAAAGTTTTGCTTGAGTTGCAGCACGCTCCTATCATCTCAATCGTTTGGTGTAAGATGCTATAAAACTCATCAATCAATAATATTTTTAAATCTAAATTCTTTCCAAAGTTTTCTAGTGCATCAGTCAGTCACAGGTAATGTTGCATTCATAGAAACATTTGGGAGTTTGCAAATTTCAGCTTTTTCTTCTTAGTTCAGCATCTCCATTTCCCTTTTTTTTTTTTGCTGGTGTTTGTCCTGCACTTACTCAGCTTGGTTTGTATGCACACTGTCTTTTCTTCAAATCACTCCTTAATAACATCATTGATACATTTTATTTTCTTTGTTGTCTAGAGCAAACACTGAGTTGTGAACTTACTGCAACAGTGATAGGAGGAATAGTCCGCCTGATCATTTCTGTGATTGGAAATATTGTTTTTATCCGTTACTGAACTCCAAGAACAGGGCGTGAACAATTTAAAGATATTTTTACTCAAAAAATTTGATTGTTTTTACTTGAAACGTTCATATAGTTTATGAAGTGTATACACCACACAGGACAAACTGCAATCTCATGTCCTTGGTTAAAATAATAGACATCTGTAGAAGCCTTTTGTTTGCATATTACCACTGAATTAATATATCACATATAACAATTATAGTGTCTGTATTTCTGTTTTTCCACTGGTTTCCCACTAAAGGTTACCGTTGCTGTACACAAAGTCAATAATTAAACTGCATGAATCAGTTGATGATCCTTATTAAAAAGTCAGATCAAGTAAATCATTTTTCTGTTTTCACTCATTGTTAGGAATAGAAAGCGTCTCTCCACAATCACGACAACTCGATCCCACCAGTCAATGATAATGTAAGTAATGATGCCAAATTACATTTGTTGTTTCATTAATATAATTCCCAACTCTATAACAACATGACTATACTGTGTAATGAGCCTTTTATTTGGTGCACAGAGTGAAGGTGGAGATGATCTGAACCACGATGCGCTGCATTTATCTGGAAGAAAAGCTACAAGAGGAAGGAAGAAGAGAGAGTTGAAGACTGAAGAAAGTGTGTATTCTTAAGTTAAATGCTGAATGTGAAAGTGTGTCTGTGAAAATCTGTGAGTTGGTTCACAGTGTAAATAAATAATTCAATGTTGTGGGTCCCTTCTAACTTCAATGAGTATGATGTGTTTTATGACACAATTAAATCGTATGCAGCATACAGACGTGCTTTTTCTGTTCTACATTTCACCGTACATTTATACTTGGATCATATTATGTCTTTGCATTTGTTTGTTATTCTTTTATCTTTATTAAAAATAACAAATAAACTCCTCAGTTCTGAAAATTGTACCTTTTAACTATAAAATGAACATGAATTCTGATGACATCAAAATAAACAATATGATTGTTGATAAAGGTTTGAACAACATACAGTTGTTTTTGTTCCGATGTATTCCAAACACTGACATCTGTAATATAACCATATAGATTGAGAGTGATTTGAGACACCATAGATAAATAAACATGATTGTAGTTTCCACGACGCCACCCCGATGACAGTATAAACAATGGGCAGAACCTGACTGACATCACCATTTTGAAGCCTAAAATATCCGATGCTGGCTGATCATTGGTAGACCTGAGGCGGATCGAATGACGCCTGGGTGCTTGAATAAGCCATCTGTAAAGTCACGTACCTGTCAATCAAGTGGTCATGCTGTTTGAGTGAACTGCAGTTTTTCTGTGTTGTCTTCATGTTACACTGGAGGTGAAAAGTTAACTTTCGTTTTACTTTTGGTTTGGTATCATAATTAGTATGTATTCGGGGACGCAAAGCATTTATATGACCACAAAAATACCTTTGTGTATCACTGACGCATATATAGATGTGAGTCATGAAGGAAGTTAACAACTAGACCAGAGTTCACAACTTTAATGATGACTCACAATAAAACAAACATTCATAGATATGGGATCCTTACAGCAAAGGCCTAGTGCAAAAGCATTATATTACAATATATTATTCTTACATAATGATTTATAATCTAATGTTACATTAAATATAATAACATTTCCTACACAGTATACAGACAGACATCACATGAGTTGTTTAGGCTGTTAATCTAACTCTGACATTTGTGTAGGGTAGTCTCTTCCTCGTCAGTTTTTGCATCTCTTGTCCCTGAGTTACCAACTTTCCTTTTGGTGAAGTTTGGTACACAATAAACCAATGAAGCCTCATCTGTCTGAGAAAGTAAATGTAGAAATGAGAGGACAACATTAAGAGAGAAAAACATGCTTTCCATGCATTCCAGCTACATCTTTTCACTTACACTTACCTTCAGTGTTGGGTTTTGATTTGTCTCTACAAAATATCTCCCCACATGTGGCCACAGTGCAGCAGTAAGTCCCAGCATCCAAGAAGCTGATGTTCTTTGAGAAGCTGTAGGTACAATTCTTTGCTGAGAGTGCGTTACGGTACTTTTTCTGTTCTTCAACATTGATTGCTTGAATAACAGTGAAGCTTGGATGAAATCCGTCTGATTGAAACAGCACAGTCTTTTCTCCTGGACATGTTTTATTCTCAGAGTCAGAGAGGACTGAACTCTGCAGAGTCACAGTCACAGGTCCTCCAGGACAGACTTGATAAGATGGAGGGACTGCAGTTCTGTCTCTATAACTAACCCCGTCCATGACAACTTTGAGGGGGGCTGAATTTTTTTTAACTCACCCGTTCAGATGATATTAAGGCTTGAAGTAGCGCATAATTTTAGAGATGTCAAACTCGGATCCTTTTAGGGATTCGAATCTTTTTGAGTCAATCACTAAACAGATCAGAATCTTACGAGTCATTTGAGTCATTTGTCCATAAACATATAAATTCTACCAGTGAAACACAAGCCCGCCTGTCTTAGACTACAAACAGGCTAAATGACTTCAAATTTGAGAGCTAACATACGAGGAGAGCAGTCTACCGTTTGTGCATTTGAAATGTTGATGCAGGAAATCAAACTTTGCATTTTCATCTTATTAAAAATTCTCTAACATTAATTATGAGGCTGTAAATTCACAATGCTTTTATTTAGCTGCATTATATTCAACTGACACAAATACAGTATTATATTCTCATAACTCACAGTCAGCATCACTCATTCAACTGTAAATACAGTAAATGACATGTCACGACTATAACTCCATAATTACTGATGACAGAATATGCTAACACATACTGCTGCAAATAAAATGCTCCTCTCAGTGTTTAGGCTGGCTTAACCTCTAAAGCTTATTCACACTTTCTTGTGTTAAATCAAGTGCAGCGAATAAGAACATCATTAATAACAACATATAATGCTGCAGTTAAAATTACGTTAATTACGTTACTTACGTTAGGTCCCTCTCACATTGTTTTTAGCCTCTGAGCTATATTAGCCTCAGCTCCATAAAACAAGTGTTTGTGTTTTAAATAAAGTTTTTATCATCTTGTTTATTGCTGTGTTTATCTTCTTATATTTAACTGGAGGAAGTCTTTTTGACGACACAACTCCATGAAGTCCATCCAAGTCTGAATCTGCCTCATTTCACTGTACGGAGGAAAAGATCCAGTCGACTCGACCGCAGGTCTCCGGAGTCTTTTGACTCTTTTGGTTCTTTTGATTCTCACGAGCTTTAGGCTCCGTACGGATTCAGTCGATGAGTCTGCTCTGCACGAAGTTACACTGACCTGCGGTCAGCTCAGCTGAGTCCCGACTCCCGAAGCTATTCTAGCGGAGGAAACGACTTCTTTTGTCAGCAACGATAGCGAGGCATGTTGTAATGAGATTGTACAGGTTAAAAGGAGAGGAGTGAATGCGCATTTTATCGTTTTAATTTGCATATGTGTGGCCCGCTGTTAGGCGGATATAAGACGGTAAAAGATCCGGGTTAACTTCCTTCATGACTCACATCTATATATGCGTCAGTGATACACAAAGGTATTTTTGTGGTCATATAAATGCTTTGCGTCCCCGAATACATACTAATTATGATACCAAACCAAAAGTAAAACGAAAGTTAACTTTTCACCTCCAGTGTAACATGAAGACAACACAGAAAAACTGCAGTTCACTCAAACAGCATGACCACTTGATTGACAGGTACGTGACTTTACAGATGGCTTATTCAAGCACCCAGGCGTCATTCGATCCGCCTCAGGTCTACCAATGATCAGCCAGCATCGGATATTTTAGGCTTCAAAATGGTGATGTCAGTCAGGTTCTGCCCATTGTTTATACTGTCATCGGGGTGGCGTCGTGGAAACTACAATCATGTTTATTTATCTATGGTGTCTCAAATCACTCTCAATCTATATGGTTATATTACAGATGTCAGTGTTTGGAATACATCGGAACAAAAACAACTGTATGTTGTTCAAACCTTTATCAACAATCATATTGTTTATTTTGATGTCATCAGAATTCATGTTCATTTTATAGTTAAAAGGTACAATTTTCAGAACTGAGGAGTTTATTTGTTATTTTTAATAAAGATAAAAGAATAACAAACAAATGCAAAGACATAATATGATCCAAGTATAAATGTACGGTGAAATGTAGAACAGAAAAAGCACGTCTGTATGCTGCATACGATTTAATTGTGTCATAAAACACATCATACTCATTGAAGTTAGAAGGGACCCACAACATTGAATTATTTATTTACACTGTGAACCAACTCACAGATTTTCACAGACACACTTTCACATTCAGCATTTAACTTAAGAATACACACTTTCTTCAGTCTTCAACTCTCTCTTCTTCCTTCCTCTTGTAGCTTTTCTTCCAGATAAATGCAGCGCATCGTGGTTCAGATCATCTCCACCTTCACTCTGTGCACCAAATAAAAGGCTCATTACACAGTATAGTCATGTTGTTATAGAGTTGGGAATTATATTAATGAAACAACAAATGTAATTTGGCATCATTACTTACATTATCATTGACTGGTGGGATCGAGTTGTCGTGATTGTGGAGAGACGCTTTCTATTCCTAACAATGAGTGAAAACAGAAAAATGATTTACTTGATCTGACTTTTTAATAAGGATCATCAACTGATTCATGCAGTTTAATTATTGACTTTGTGTACAGCAACGGTAACCTTTAGTGGGAAACCAGTGGAAAAACAGAAATACAGACACTATAATTGTTATATGTGATATATTAATTCAGTGGTAATATGCAAACAAAAGGCTTCTACAGATGTCTATTATTTTAACCAAGGACATGAGATTGCAGTTTGTCCTGTGTGGTGTATACACTTCATAAACTATATGAACGTTTCAAGTAAAAACAATCAAATTTTTTGAGTAAAAATATCTTTAAATTGTTCACGCCCTGTTCTTGGAGTTCAGTAACGGATAAAAACAATATTTCCAATCACAGAAATGATCAGGCGGACTATTCCTCCTATCACTGTTGCAGTAAGTTCACAACTCAGTGTTTGCTCTAGACAACAAAGAAAATAAAATGTATCAATGATGTTATTAAGGAGTGATTTGAAGAAAAGACAGTGTGCATACAAACCAAGCTGAGTAAGTGCAGGACAAACACCAGCAAAAAAAAAAAAGGGAAATGGAGATGCTGAACTAAGAAGAAAAAGCTGAAATTTGCAAACTCCCAAATGTTTCTATGAATGCAACATTACCTGTGACTGACTGATGCACTAGAAAACTTTGGAAAGAATTTAGATTTAAAAATATTATTGATTGATGAGTTTTATAGCATCTTACACCAAACGATTGAGATGATAGGAGCGTGCTGCAACTCAAGCAAAACTTTCAGAGTTTTATACCAAAATTGGAAATTTGTCTGTGACAGTGAAATCATTTTCACTTATGGTTGAAGGCACACTGGGGTACCACATCAGGAGTTTTTTTTCTGCATGGAAAGTGAGGACATGAGGATGGACAATGGGTGGGCATATCAGCTTTGACAAGAAGACTTTGAAGGTTGAAAAGGTTGATAACAGAGATGCTGGGAGCTTGTAAATATTAGTGTGCAGACACACAAGTCCTTTTTCTTTGCAGTACCTTGTTGGCCATCAGTTGGTCCATTTTGCTCGGCCATACTGTATATTGAAGTGAATATTTGAATTTAATGGTGTGAAGTTGAACTTACGTTTAAAAGGGCTCTGGTGTCCTGTTCTGTAGAGAAAGATAACAGGATAGTCAGGAAAGACAGACAGCCCTAAAAATATTAACTGTTTCCAATGTGCAACAAAGACCCCACCAATATACACACCACTGACCTGCTTTTTTAGACTAATTAACACAACTTAAAAAAACAAAAAAAAAAACTACTGCCCTGGCTGCCTGTCAGTATTGTTTATACATCCCTGTACCTATTTATATGTCTGCATTGATTCTGCATTATTGTGCCTATTTGATCATTAGGTATCTAAGTTAATGTATGTACGTAGGTATGTATGTTATTTTTGATATTCTCCAATTCAATTCATACTTAAAAAACAACAACATCAATCAAAGAAGACCTTTAGAAATATTTAGAGATGTTATTCTACTGAGTCTAATAAAATATCTAAATGTTTAAGCAGGGCTGGTCCTCAGCTTTTGGTGGTCATAAACAAGAGATTTTTTTTTTGTGTGGCCCCAAAACACTCCTAGCGCAATCAACAAATCACCAAAGCAGCCAACAGCAGCCAAATTTAATGGAAACATAAGACTGTGATCATACAGATCATGAACACAGAGTAGTGTGATCATGTTGTACCGTTACATATTGTTCCTTTTAAACTACAACATAACTATTATTCTTATTGTTGGTTTGTTTTCATTGTTTGCACATTAAAATAGATGCTGCTGGTTTCTTGAATTTTTATTCAAGGTAAATAGCTTTTGTTGATTTCTGATTTCTGATTAATGTTTCTTACTACCTGAAACATCAGTATTAAAATGTAACAGACTGTTACAGGCCGTCACAGATCATCTGAAAAGGTTAGGAATCGCTCCCTTAGAGTTTAAAAAAAAAAATTGGAGGCCCCAAAATAGCATCTTGCATAGGGCCCTGATACACGGTCTGGGTACCACAACATGATTCTTACCTGTTAATCTGGTATTGTGATTGTGTTATTACTAGTGCTGTCAATCGATTAAAATATTTAATCGCGATTAATCTCATGAATGTCATAGTTAACTCGCGATTAATCGCAAATTAATCGCACATTTTTATCTATTCTAAATGTCCCTTGAATTATCATTTTAATACTCTTATCAACATGGAAAAGTGGATAGGCTTGCTTTGTGCAAATGTTTTTTTATTGCAAACCACAACAACAACATGTAGTGTCAAAATAGATTTTATTCTAGACCTTGAAATCTGAGTGATATTACAACAGTCAGATCAGGAGGCTGCGGACCGCAACCATGTGAGTGAGAGAGAAAGAGAGTACAACATAGGTGAGGGCAAAGACAACACAACGAAAAAAAATATCTGCAAATTGGTATTTTACATGCTCTGTGTTATAATACATCAACAATTAAATCCAGATTTAAAAGTTTTGAGAAGTACAAAACCTTCAAGGGCTCTCCAACATAGCAAAGATAGAATTAACGTTAGTACTTTCGGTAGGAACAAAAATAGCATATGAACGTGAACGAATGAACATGAACGGTTACCTAAAAGGTAAGCCAGCCTAACACTTATTTGCTTTGAGCCAGTTACTCAAACAGACAAGCCTGTTTACATTTTCAGATAACAGGGAAGCTCGCCTTTTCTGGACAACATGTCCAGACAGTGAAAACAACCTTTCAGAAGGTACTGATGTTGCAGGTGTTGCTAAGTACTTGCGTGCAAGGCAGGCCATCTCACTGTGTGATGCTTCATGTGTGGACCACCATTCCTGGGGAGAGTCCTCCATGCCAATAAGAGGCTCTGCCTTGTAGTGCTCAAGACATCGCTCAACATTGTCCTCCTCTTCATCAGACGAAGACTCGTGTGCAAGCATGAGAGCTGGTTTCTTTGTAGCCGGCTCAGGCGTGGTTTGGTTATCCGGCTGTGCAGGCTTTCTCCTTCTCCATCTCCTGGAGCAAGGCGCGGACTGAATCCCACACCTGAACCCTGTCAGGTTTGCTCAGACACTTGAGGTCCTTAAACCTTGAAATGAAATGATAAGAAATGAAACTTTATTGTCATTATACAAGTACAGGTACAGGTATAACGAAATTGTGACAGTACCCTTATCTCTACGATGCCAAATTCAAAATCAGAACGTAAAAAAGGAAGTAAAAAGAAGCAACCTAACAAAACAAACAGGGACTAGAGAGAAACACAATACTGAGGATGAGTGAAAGAGTGTAGCATGGCAATCTGACCTTGGGTCAAGTGCTGTCGCAACTCTCAGCCATGTGATGTTGGTCTTCTCCTTGCGATCCTCCATGTCTGCTGTGAGGGTTCCCTTGAACTTGATGTAAGCTGGGTCGTCCTTAGTGACCTCCATCACTCGGGACAGATGACACAATGCTGGCAGCACCACTGAGCAAGAAACAAACTTCTCTCCTCCCAGAAGTTCAGACACATACCTGCAATAATATAAAGAAGCTCTTTAGTGTCACTCACTCACACACACACACACACAGATAGCCTACACTGGCACCAGACAGATAGCCTACAGTTACAGTAGAAAGAGGGGAGAGAAGAGGGATGTCACACACACAGACAAAGACACAGACAGCCTACCCGCACACACATAAACACACACTCACATTAAGGTTACTATTCTGACACAGATCTACTTTGATTATTAAAGAAGCAGATATACACACGACATGGATACACAATAAATTACCTGCACTGCTCCAACGCAGCTTCGAGCTTCTTCATTTTCTCCAGCTCAGTAGCTGTTGGCATGGTGACGTTGGTTGAATGTAGGGCCAGTGCATCTTTCAGAGGTTCAGCATTCCGCTGGACATGTTTGATCATTTCAAGGGTACTATTCCATCTTGTTGACACTTCCTGTGTGAGCGACTCTTCTGATGGTGTGCCATTTGTTGCTGCTCGAGCTCCACAGCATTTGCTGGGCTGTGCTTAAAGTGTCCAACAACTTTTCTGCATTTTGCCAATGCGCTGTCAAACGGGCTGTTGTGTAGAGAAACCGTGACCGCTCGGTGCACACTGTGTGCGATGCACGGCATGTGTTCAAAGGGGAGCTGTCTGGCCGCAGCGATCATGTTGCGTGCACTATCCGTGGTCAGTGAGACAACTTTGTGTTCGATGTTCCACTCTCTGGCTACTTGCATGAAGTGCTCTGCAACAGCATCAGCGAAGTGCCTCTCTTCTGTCTTCATAACAGTCAAAGCATGCGACTGAAGTTCCCACTGTGGGTCGAAATAATGGGCTGTGACCCCGAGGTAGTTCTCATTACTGAGGGATGTCCAGTTAGTGCGACTGTGTTTGTCTGCTCCAACGCCTGCTGTACCTTACACTTCTCAGTTTCGTACAAATTCTCTATGCGGCTTGTGATGGTGGCTCTCGAAGGAGCTTCGTAGGTCCAGTCGTTGGATGCGATACGAATGATCTCAGTAAGACCCTCGTCCTCCACAATGTTAACGGGCCTACATGCAGTAGCCACCCATTTGGCTATGGCTGCAGTAAGTTTGTTTTTAGTTGCGGTATCCATGTGCCTGTGTCGAAATCCGTCCATTGTCGCCTGGTGATGACGCGGAGGAGGCGGCGAATTTGAATTGCCGGTGTGTTTGGCTATCAAGTGATATTTCAGACTGGATGTGCTACGGTGATAACTGAGTTCACACCGACAATACACACAGATAACTTTGGTTTTATCTAACGACCCATCTGGCAACATTTTAAAACTGAACTTTTCCATTCATAATTTTGTTTGTTTGACATCCACACAATACGGTAGCGTGGGGCGCGCTTATTGTTTTGCTTCCGGTTTACAGCTGGATCCTGTAGTTTTTCTAACGTTACTAGCAGTGGCCACAGCTTATGAAAAAACTACAAGTTCACTAGGTCACAAAGAGCGTTAATCTCGCGATAAAAAAATTAACGCTGTTAAAATTGTTTTGCGTTAACGCGTTAATAACACGATATTTTTGACAGCACTAGTTATTACAGTAAACTAAAGCACTAGAAAGTGAGGATTAAATTCAGGTGATAATTCTCTGTATGCTCATCATTACATCACATTGTTTTCACATCATCATGAGATGCATTGCCATTATAAATGTATAATATTAGTATTAGTAGTAATCGTATAAGTTGGACCACAGTTGCAGCCACCAGCCTTTACTCACCCAGTGTCTTTGTCTCTTGGTTGCAGTTCATCTGCCTCAGTGTATCCAAGGCCACCTGAAGAGCTCTCGGTTCGGTGAAAGTTGAATCCAAGAGCTCGGCAATCTCCCAAATACTTTTTATCCTCCACAACTCCCTGCGGTCTGTCAGCAGGAGGCAAAACTTACGAAAGTCAGTCTTTGTTAGATCCTCCAGCGCGTTTGCTATACACGCGCGTTTGATTGTCATTTTTCAGCTGCATACACCGTCTTGTTTGTGTGATAATAGGTGCGCTGTACGGGAAGATTAAGCACCTAAAGGGGAGGTCCTGATCTGAATGCTATCTGTAAGTCCATGCCCCGAACAGAAAAGTGTCCCATCCAGTTATACTTGAAGGAAAAGAGCAGTAAATATAAAACCTCTGTCACGGCAGGCCTGTCCACATGTTGACACAATGTGAGTATAAAGAGTTTGTCTCTTTCCCCTTATCGACCTCATTATCTTGCATAATGTTTAATTATAAATATCTACATATATCTAAAGTCCAGATTTCATGCGGCCAGAAGCTTCATTTTTATAATATATTATTTATGGCATGCTAGGATTGTCAGATACTGTATGGCTGGAAGATTTGGCTATTTTGGTTGACATAATGAAGCATTTGAATGCATGAAACCCTAACCTCTAAGGACATCACTGCTGGTGTTATGTATCTGTAGATGTGACACAAAATATCTTTCTTTGTTATCTGACTTCAGATGTCAAAGAAAGGCAGAATTGGTTTTTAGATTTGTTCACGCCTGACTGGCTTAGATTTGGTGACATTTAAATAAAAAACATAATTGTGACAATGAAAATAAAACAGTGCATGTGTATTTAACTCTTATTGTTCACATCGTCAAATCTGGCCCTCTTTGGAAGAAGTTTGGACGCCCCTGATCTAGATTTCACCACTGTTGACTTCTTTTTAAAGGGACATTGAAACGAAAATATAATTATTATTTTCTATTATTTGTAGATTAGCACTGAAGACATCAAAAACTATGAAATGAAAGGAAGACCATCTGTTTGTGTGTGTGTGTGTGTGTGTGTGTGTGTGTGTGTAAAACTGAAGACAACCCCATTTCCAGAACATTCTCTTTTAACTTTACCTACTAAGCACAACCAATAGCAAAGACTCCATGACTCAAAGTCTCCAAGATTCTTCCACATAGAGGGGAAGAAGACCATAAATGCTAATGCATCCCAATGCGCAAAGTAATGTGTCTGTAATGCGTCTGTTTGTGTGTGTTTGTGTAAACCTGTTGACTGGGGTATTAGAGAAGGCACTTTAACTTAACTTAAATCATGTACTTGTCACTTGTAAGTGGGCTGGGGTGGGGTGGACTTGAGAAGTGGGGTGGGGGGGGGTGAACCCCACCACACCCCCCACACCCCTCCCTCATTAGGTCAAAGGTCAAAGTCGTAAAACTGTCAAAGTGGGGTCAAACAGAGTTTGACGAAAGGTGTGAAGTATATCTCTCTAATAATGTTAATGTTTTTTGTTTGTTTTGTTTCATTTTTGTTATCTTCCCTTCTTTTCTTTCTTTTGTTTCCTTCCTTCTAAACAACTGCCATGATGATACATTTTAAAATCCATGTGAATTAATGTGTCGGATAATTAAGTTGTGACTATATACTTTATTTTATCTTAGTTTTATTCTTTTTTTCTGTTTAGTGATTAATGAATAATTAAAAGGGGGAATTGTAATTGTAATTTAAATTTCTTTGTTTCAACCACTTGAGACGGCCAACCTCCCCCCTTCCTAACACAAGATACCAGGTTCTTTTGTATTTTAAATTGTGTCTGGACTCAACCTTGCACCTAAATACAAGATCCTGCAGGATACCTCCAAGGGGGTCAGCGCTGATACCTGCAACAGACAAAAGGGTGTGAAAACACTCTCTGGGGGGGGCGGCCCCTGCAGCAGACAAAGGGTTGTGAAACATACTTTAGGGGGTGTTCCTCAGTTGTAGGTATCCCCATGCTCTGGGGTGTTTCTTCATCTTTGAAGAAACGCTCACGTGTTGATTGACCTTTTCTTTGCAAAGAAAATAAAAACCTTGTCGGCCAGCAGAAGTCTCTATTTCATTCTTCACCAGTAGCAGAGAAATTTCCACAACATGAGGCAACAGTGAAAAATCACTGTAGAGGCTCAAGAATATTTTCACATGGCATTATGACATCGCAATTCCATCAGGACATATAGATGGAACTATATGTAATAAAAAAATAAATTGTGAGCTATTTTTAAAGACTCGATGGTTGAGGTTGTGATGTTGAAAAGATGGAAAAACTCTGATTTCACCAGTGACTTATTGCTCTGCTCATTAAGCCAATGTTTCCCCTATATTCGTTTGGCACAGCGCCGCTGCTAGATTACAAGCACTGGTGCTGAAATTTCACAAGATCATTAATATCTAAATATATAAACAATACGTCACCAATAATGATTTTCACTCACACACTGTGTGAGCACAGCAACACCCAATGTTATTTTGGATTTGTTTTGAGTCATCAACTGGCACATCAAATCCTATCAGACCGTCTTCTCATTCTTCAAAGGACATCTAAGTAAAAGTTAACGTTCAACTTTATACATGGTCTATGCGTTAGAGTAGTGAGTAGCATAGGCAACGTAACGTTAGTGTAATGTGTAGTGTAGTTCCTGCAGTGTGCATCAAGTGAGCGGCAAAGAAAGTGAGGGTGAAGCAGTTAAAGCGAACGGAGCAGCAACGGTACAGGGAAAGATTAGCAGTAAGTTGAGAAGCCGTAGCAAACAGCTACAGGTTAAGTCTGCTACTAGATTAGTCTTAGCAGCAAAGAAAGGCTAACGTTAACAGTACATTTTTTAGCTGCTAAGTGGCATTAGCTACATTAATATGATCAAATCAAATCAAATCAAATTTTATTTGTATAGCCCAAAGTCGCAAAATACATTTTGCCTCGGAGGGCTTCACAATCTGTACAGGGAGTGACACCCTCTGTCCTTAGACCCTCGGTTCGAGTGAGGAAAAACTTGCCCACAAAAAACCCTTTTAACAGGGAAAAAAGTGGAAGAAACCTCAGGAAGAGCCACAGAGGAGGGATCCCTCTCCCAGGACGGACAGACGTGCAATAGATGTCACGTGTACAGTCAACAAGTCAACAGAAACATTTTGTATAATTACAATGAAAAATGACAATGGATTACAATGAATGATAAAATGATTACAGTAGCAGTGGAACCTGTGATAGAGATGGAGAGACACAGATGCACAGCAGCAGCAAATCATTAACTAAGTTACTATAAACTGTGATGGAGATATGGTAACATTAATGACAGTAATAATATATGTAGTGGATGTCATGCAGGACCACAGCAGCAGTCACGATCCACGAGAACCTGCTGGACGAGAGAGCACAGAAACTCCGGGGAAGAAGTTTAGTTAGTAAGATGCATTAATGTACATGTATGACAGACATGTATGTTTACAGATGGTGGTGGTGATGGTGAGAGAGAGAGAGAGAGAGAGAGAGAAGGGGGGGGGGGGTTCAGTAAAGGGAGATGTGACTGCATCTTCAACCAATACCATGCCTGGCTAGGCATAACCCTGAAAGGGGGAGTCCCCCGGCAGTATAGTCCTATAGCAGCATAACTAAGGGATGACCTGAGCCAGCCCTAACTATAAGCTCTATCAAAAAGGAAAGTCTTAAGTTTACTCTTAAAAGTGTTGACCGTGTCTGCCTCCCGAACCCAAAATGGTAGTTTGTTCCACAGAAGAGGAGCTTGATAGCTGAAAGCTCTGGCTCCCAATCTACTTTTGGAAACTATAGGAACTACAAGGAACCCAGCATTCTGAGAGCGCAGTGTTCTAGAGGGGTAGTAAGGTACTATGAGCTCTTTTAGATATGATGGTGCCTGACCATGAAGAGCTTTGTATGTAAGGAGAAAAATTTTAAATTCTATTCTAGATTTAACAGGTAGCCAATGCAAGGAAGCCAAAATGGGAGAGATGTGATCTCTGATCTTGGTTCCTGTCAGAACACGTGCAGCAGCATTCTGAATTAGCTGCAAAGTCCTAAGAGACTTATTGGAGCAGCCTGATAACAATGAGTTACAATAGTCCAGCCTAGAAGTAACAAATGCGTGGACTAGTTTTTCTGCATCTGCTTGAGATACAATGTGTCTGATTTTGGCAATGTTACGTAAATGGAAGAATGCAGTCCTTGAAATTTGTTTTATGTGGACATTAAAGGACAAATCCTGATCAAAAACAACTCCAAGATTCTTTACGGTGGAGCTGGAGGCCAGGGTGATCTCATCTAAGGTAACTAAGTCTCTAGAAAGAGAGTTTCTGATGTTTTTGGGTCCAATTACAAGAACTTCAGTTTTGTCTGAATTTAACATCAGAAAATTGAAGGTCATCCAACTTTTTATATCTTTAAGGCATGCTTGGAGTTTAGTTAATTGATTGGTTTCATCAGGCTTGATCGATAAATATAATTGGGTGTCGTCGGCATAACAATGAAAATTAACGGAGTGATTCCTAATAACGTTCCCTAGAGGACGCATATATAAACTGAATAGAAGTGGTCCGAGTACAGAACCTTGTGGGACTCCATGACAAACTTTGGTATGCATGGAGGATTCATCATTGACAAGAACAAACTGAGAACGATCTAAAAAATAAGACTTAAACCAGCTTAGGGCGGTTCCTTTGATGCCAATTTGATGTTCCAGTCTCTGTAAAAGAATTTGATGGTCAATGGTGTCAAATGCGGCACTAAGATCTAACAGGACAAGTACAGAGATGAGTCCTTTGTCTGATGCCATTAGGAGGTCGTTTGTAACTTTGACTAGTGCGGTCTCTGTGCTATGATGCACTCTAAATCCTGACTGAAAATCCTCATATAAACTGTTCTTATGGAGAAAGTCACACAGTTGATTGGCTACAGCTTTCTCGAGTATCTTAGAAAGAAAGGGAAGGTTTGATATCGGTCTGTAATTGGCTAAAACCTCTGGATCTAGAGTGGGCTTTTTAAGAAGAGGTTTAATTACAGCTACTTTAAAGGATTGTGGTACATATCCTGATAATAAAGACAGGTTAATCATATCCAATAAAGAAGGGCTAACTAGAGGTAAAACATCCTTGACCAGCCTGGTTGGGATGGGATCTAAGAGACAGGTTGACGACTTAGATGAAGAAATTATTGAAGTTATTTGATGAAGGTCGATGGGAGAAAAACAGTCTAAATATACATCAGGTTTTACAGCTGTTTCCAAACTTGCTGTATCAGAATGCAGATCAGTGCCTGTTGAGGGCAAGAGGTGATGAATTTTGTCTCTAATAGTTATAATTTTATCATTAAAGAAGCTCATGAAGTCATTACTACTTAGACCTAAAGGAATAGATGACTCAATAGAGCTGTGGCTCTCTGTTAGCCTGGCTACAGTGCTGAAGAGAAACCTGGGGTTGTTCTTATTTTCCTCTATTAATGAAGAGTAATAGGCTGTTCTGGCATTACGGAGAGCCTTCCTGTATGTTTTAAGATTATCTTGCCAGACTAAACGAGATTCTTACAGTTTAGTGGCACGCCATTTGCGTTCAGAATTACGTGCCTCTTGCTTTAGGTTGCGAGTCTGCTGGCTATACCATGGTGCTAACCTCCTTTGTTTAATTATCTTCTTTTTCAGAGGTGCAATAGAGTCGAGAGTTGTTCGTAATGAGCCTGTAGTACTATCAACCAGATGATCTATTTGTGAGGGGCTAAAGGAAGCAGACAAGTCCTCTGCTACATTGAGACAAGTCATTGAATTCAATACTGAGGGAATCACAATTTGGCTACAGCACTATCAGATAAACATCTGCTGTAGGAGTTTCTGCCAGAAGGTTTATAGTCCAGTAATATGAACTCAAAGGTTATTAAAAAATGGTCAGACAGAAGAGGATTCTGTGGAAAGACTATTAGATGATCAATTTCAATGCCATATGAGAGAACAAGATCAAGAGTGTGGTTCAGACAATGAGTCGGTTTATTTACACTCTGACAGAAGCCGATTGAGTCTAATAGAGAGATAAACGCAGTGCTAAGACTATCATTGTGGTTGTCCACATGAATATTAAAATCACCTACAATAATTACTTTATCTGTTTTAAGGATCAAGCCTGATGCAAATTCTGCAAATTCAGATAAAAATTCAGAGTAAGGACCAGGAGCACGATATACTATAACAAATAGAATTGGCTGTAATGTTTTCCAGGTTGGGTGAGTAAGGCTAAGAACAAGACTTTCAAATGAATTATAATTATGATATCAGGTTAATTAGCTATTTTTCATTACTACCTGTATCCAGTGTTAAGATCCTCTGTCAGTGATTACAGCAGAGATAGAGGCTCCAGAGAGAAAGCTAACTCACTTACCTCTCCAGTGTTAAGAACATCAGGTAGAAGCTCAGACTAAAGTCATTTTTTTCCGTTACACTACATGTTGATAGTTAAATAGTCCGATAAACTGGTTGGTTAGAAAGAAAAAGGAGGATGGTGACCATGGAGGAGCTGAGGTTAGTGAAGCAAATTATGGATGCAACCTGCCTTTTACTCACCTTTTAAGAGAATGTGTTTCTTTTGGATTTTAATGTACAACATTTTATAATTATGTAAGTGAAAATGCTGGTTACAACATGTTGCTAAAGTGCTAAAGTGTGTTATAGAAAAGAATTGCAGTAAACAGAAACAGGGAAGGTCATAAGCAGGGAGAGAAGCGAGGAGAGATGCAAGGTGAGAGGCGAGGAGAGGAGCAGGGAGATATGTGAGAGGTGCTTAGAGCAGGACCTAGATGACACAGGCAGACTGAGTTGGACCCTAACTGGGTTGATATCATCACATTCAAGTCTTGGTTGTACCACATACAAGGCCGTGGTGAGCATTCAACACAAAACAAACCCTGAATGACAATATTTATACTTTTAAGAAAAGGAGAAAAAAGATCAAAAACTCTTTGTGGCCTGCAGGAATGTTCTGTCGCTTGTGCCGGCAGCACAAGAAGGCACCCAAAAGAGGTGTGAGAAAGAGGCCATTCATTAAAACTGGATGCCATTGTGGACTCTCGGGACAAACACATGAACACCAGGAGAGTGTAAAACAAAATTCCTCACTGATAGAAGGCAACATCTTGCATAAATGACCTGTTGACACCTGTTGATATTAAAGCTAGTAACCAGCATATTGACATGAAGTTGTACAGTCCTCTAGGAATGTTTTTTTGATTTTTGTGAGTGCCATTTTATTGGCCCTATAGTGTAAAATATAAAATATAAAAAATATATATATTTAAACTTTCCATAGGCTCAAACTCAGTTTTGGCTGCCTCTGTACCGGTGGTGGTGCTGGAGCATGATGCTGTAATTGGAGGTAGGCACATCACACCAATTATTTTATTATTTTTTTTTTTTTTACAACCTTTATTTAACCAGATAAAAAACCCATTGAGATCAAGATCTCTTTCACAAGGGTGATCTGGCCAAGAAAGGCAGCAGCACGCGTCATAACAATCAAGACAGACGGACAACAACAACAAAAAAAAAACACAAAAACATTAAAATATTAAGTACTAAAGTGCGAGTGAGTAGGCAAATACTAAAGTGCAAGTAGATAGGCAAATAAAGTGCAGAAGTTATAGATACAACAATTTAAGAACATAGGCACTGTTCAAAAGATGTCCTTTGACGTTTTCTTAAAATAGAGCGGAATGCTTCCAATGAAACAAGTTCTGATATTTTCAGTTCAGACTGGAGAGCATTCCAAGCAGAGGGGGCAGAGAAACTGAATGCTTTTTTACCCGATTCAGTCCGAGCTCGAGGAACAGTAAGGTGCAGAATGTCATTTGACCTCAAGGCATAGCGGCTTCCAGTTCTCTGAAGGAACGTGCATAAATATATGGGAGCCAAGCCAAAAAGAGCCTTAAAAACTAGGGTCATCCAATGTGAATGGCGTCTTACAATGAGGGAAGGCATGCCAGCATTTGCATATAATTCACAGTGGTGGGTGAGGCGACTACAGCCAGTGATAAACCTCAGAGCACAGTGATAGACCGGAGTTAAGGACTGAAGGCAGCTGGATGAAGCTGCCATATACACCACATCGCCATAATCAAGTACAGACATGAAGGTGGCTGACATCAGAAACTTCCGAGCTCTGAGGGAGAAACAGGATTTGTTTCTGTAAAAGAAACCGAGCTTTACCCTTAATTTGGAGATCAAATTTTTAATGTGTAATTTGAATGAGAGCGCATCATCAATAATGAATCCCAGATACTTGTAGCTGGTGACCAGCTCTAGAGTTTCACCCCGGACAGTTTTGATAGAACGGATATTTTCCAAGGGAACAGCTGAATTTGAAAAAATCATCAGTTTTGACTTTTCAGCATTTAAAACCAGTTTCAGTTTCTCCAGTCGAACCTGTACAGCATCAAAGGCGGATTGCAAAAATTCAAATGCCTGAGCGATTGAACGAGAGCAGCAATAAATTACAGTGTCATCCGCATAGAGATGGTATGAGGCTTTTGATATGTTTGCACACAGATCATTTATGTAGATTGTGAAGAGAATGGGTCCTAAGACTGAGCCTTGAGGTACACCTTTTGTGACCTCAAGAAAGGTGGAGCTAATTCCAGCCATCTGAACACATTGTGTCCTATTTGTCAAGTAATCAGCAAACCAAGAGGCAGCCTGTTCAGAGATACCATTCTTGGAGAGAATTTGTAACAAGAGATTGTGGTCCACAGTATGAAATGCCTTGGTTAGATCAATGAACAGAGCCACACATAACTTTTTCGAATCCAATGCCTCAAACACATCATTAAGAACTTTCAGGGCAGCAGTAACAGTGCTGTGCTGCTTCCTAAAGCCAGACTGAAGGGGATCTAAAATATTCCCCAATTCCAGAAAATCCTTCAATTGATCACAGACCAATTTTTCAAATAATTTGGCCAAAATACATAATTTGGAGATAGGCCTGTAATTGTTAACAATTGAGGGTTCGCGTCCTTTACACTGCTCTTTGGGACCTTGCAGAACTACTGGGATGCGAGTACTTCAAAAAGCTCAAGGTAAAAGTTATAAAAGGTAAAAGTTTTATTATTTTTAGGGCTGTCAAGCAATTAAATAAATTCATCTATGTTCACAATGTTTGGTATTGAGTAAATATTAATTAAATGAATCAAATCAAATCAAATTTTATTTGTATAGCCCAAAGTCACAAAATACATTTTGCCTCGGAAGGCTTTACAATCTGTACAGGGAGTGACACCCTCTGTCCTTAGACCCTCGGTTCGAGTGAGGAAAAACTTGCCCACAAAAACCCTTTTAACAGGGAAAAAAGTGGAAGAAACCTCAGGAAGAGCCACAGAGGAGGGATCCCTCTCCCAGGACGGACAGACGTGCAATAGATGTCATGTGTACAGAACAATCAACACAAACATATTGTACAATTACAATGAATGATAGAATGACAATGAATTACAATGAATGATGAAAAAAAATGAAATGATTACAGAAGCAGTGAAACCTGTGATAGAGATAGAGAGACACAGACGCACAGCAGCAGCAAATCATTAACTAACTATAAACTGTAATGGAGATGTGGTAGCAATAATGACAGTAATAATATATGTAGTGGACATCATGCAGGACCACAGCAGCAGCCACGTTCCACGAGAACCTGCTGGACGAGAAAGCACAGAAACTCCAGGGAAGAAGTTTAGTTAGTAAGATGCATTGACATGCATTAATGAGACATGTATGTTTATAGATGGTGGCAATGGTGGGGGGTGGGGAGAGAGAGAGAGAGAGAGAGAGAGAGGAGAGAGAGTTTTCAGTAAAGGGAGATGTGACTGCATCTTCAACCAATACCGTGCCTGACTAGGCATAACCCTGAGAGAGAGAGAGAGAGAGAGAGGGAGAGAGAGGGAGTCCCCCGGCAGTCTAATCCTATAGCAGCATAACTAAGGGATGACCTGAGCCAGCCCTAACTAATGAGACCGTTAATAGTTATCGATTTTATGAGTAGATTTGAATAGAAAACAGTACAGAATTAATTAAAACCTAAACAAAAATATTGAGTTGATTTGAAAAAGATAAACTCCCTAATGTGTAAATAGTACTAATAAAAATGTATTTAATTCTACATATCAATGATATATAATTGAGTAATAATCATCTACATTAATCTGTACATTATTTAGATTTAATTCATTGCATTGATTACATTCAAATTATTCTTCTTTCTTAGGAATAACTAGTCTATGGCCCAGAAAGTACAGAACTCCACAAATACTCATATATAATAAAAGACTTTTATTAACAATTAACTTTTGTGCTTTCGACACATTGTAGCAC
>JADEYK010001942.1:0-31255 GCA_015710095.1 Argyrosomus japonicus
TCTGGGTATAAAACCATACCTTAGAGAACTGCTGCAATAAACAACAACTGAGAGAGAGACAAGAAGAAGAAGAAGAAGAAGAAGAGACTAGCTTAAACCAAATAACACAAGTAATGGACATTAATGTGGTCTGATGACTCATATCTGAGATATTTGGTTCCCATCTGCTTTGTCTTATTCTCTGCAGCATGGTCTTCCTTTCATTTCATAGTTTTTGATGTCTTCAGTGCTAATAATAATAAATATAAAATAATAATTATATTTTCGTTTCAATGTCCCTTTAAAAAGAAGTCAACAGTGGTGAAATCTAGATCAGGGGCGTCCAAACTTCTTCCAAAGAGGGCCAGATTTGACGATGTGAACAATAAGAGTTAAATACACATGCACTGTTTTTTTTCATTGTCACAATTATGTTTTTTATTTAAATGTCACCAAATCTAAGCCAGTCAGGCGTGAACAAATCTAAAAACCAATTCTGCCTTTCTTTGACATCTGAAGTCAGATAACAAAGAAAGATATTTTGTGTCACATCTACAGATACATAACACCAGCAGTGATGTCCTTAGAGGTTAGGGTTTCATGCATTCAAATGCTTCATTATGTCAACCAAAATAGCCAAATCTTCCAGCCATACAGTATCTGACAATCCTAGCATGCCATAAATAATATATTATAAAAATGAAGCTTCTGGCCGCATGAAATCTGGACTTTAGATATATGTAGATATTTATAATTAAACATTATGCAAGATAATGAGGTCGATAAGGGGAAAGAGACAAACTCTTTATACTCACATTGTGTCAACATGTGGACAGGCCTGCCGTGACAGAGGTTTTATATTTACTGCTCTTTTCCTTCAAGTATAACTGGATGGGACACTTTTCTGTTCGGGGCATGGACTTACAGATAGCATTCAGATCAGGACCTCCCCTTTAGGTGCTTAATCTTCCCGTACAGCGCACCTATTATCACACAAACAAGACGGTGTATGCAGCTGAAAAATGACAATCAAACGCGCGTGTATAGCAAACGCGCTGGAGGATCTAACAAAGACTGACTTTCGTAAGTTTTGCCTCCTGCTGACAGACCGCAGGGAGTTGTGGAGGATAAAAAGTATTTGGGAGATTGCCGAGCTCTTGGATTCAACTTTCACCGAACCGAGAGCTCTTCAGGTGGCCTTGGATACACTGAGGCAGATGAACTGCAACCAAGAGACAAAGACACTGGGTGAGTAAAGGCTGGTGGCTGCAACTGTGGTCCAACTTATACGATTACTACTAATACTAATATTATACATTTATAATGGCAATGCATCTCATGATGATGTGAAAACAATGTGATGTAATGATGAGCATACAGAGAATTATCACCTGAATTTAATCCTCACTTTCTAGTGCTTTAGTTTACTGTAATAACTAGTGCTGTCAAAAATATCGCGTTATTAACGCGTTAACGCAAAACAATTTTAACAGCGTTAATTTTTTTATCGCGAGATTAACGCTCTTTGTGACCTAGTGAACTTGTAGTTTTTTCATAAGCTGTGGCCACTGCTAGTAACGTTAGAAAAACTACAGGATCCAGCTGTAAACCGGAAGCAAAACAATAAGCGCGCCCCACGCTACCGTATTGTGTGGATGTCGAGCACGAGATGCTGAAATGGACGCTACAAACAAAATTATGAATGGAAAAGTTCAGTTTTAAAATGTTGCCAGATGGGTCGTTAGATAAAACCAAAGTTATCTGTGTGTATTGTCGGTGTGAACTCAGTTATCACCGTAGCACATCCAGTCTGAAATATCACTTGATGGCCAAACACACCGGCAATTCAAATTCGCCGCCTCCTCCGCGTCATCACCAGGCGACAATGGACGGATTTCGACACAGGCACATGGATACCGCAACTAAAAACAAACTTACTGCAGCCATAGCCAAATGGGTGGCTACTGCATGTAGGCCCGTTAACATTGTGGAGGACGAGGGTCTTACTGAGATCATTCGTATCGCATCCAACGACTGGACCTACGAAGCTCCTTCGAGAGCCACCATCACAAGCCGCATAGAGAATTTGTACGAAACTGAGAAGTGTAAGGTACAGCAGGCGTTGGAGCAGACAAACACAGTCGCACTAACTGGACATCCCTCAGTAATGAGAACTACCTCGGGGTCACAGCCCATTATTTCGACCCACAGTGGGAACTTCAGTCGCATGCTTTGACTGTTATGAAGACAGAAGAGAGGCACTTCGCTGATGCTGTTGCAGAGCACTTCATGCAAGTAGCCAGAGAGTGGAACATCGAACACAAAGTTGTCTCACTGACCACGGATAGTGCACGCAACATGATCGCTGCGGCCAGACAGCTCCCCTTTGAACACATGCCGTGCATCGCACACAGTGTGCACCGAGCGGTCACGGTTTCTCTACACAACAGCCCGTTTGACAGCGCATTGGCAAAATGCAGAAAAGTTGTTGGACACTTTAAGCACAGCCCAGCAAATGCTGTGGAGCTCGAGCAGCAACAAATGGCACACCATCAGAAGAGTCGCTCACACAGGAAGTGTCAACAAGATGGAATAGTACCCTTGAAATGATCAAACATGTCCAGCGGAATGCTGAACCTCTGAAAGATGCACTGGCCCTACATTCAACCAACGTCACCATGCCAACAGCTACTGAGCTGGAGAAAATGAAGAAGCTCGAAGCTGCGTTGGAGCAGTGCAGGTAATTTATTGTGTATCCATGTCGTGTGTATATCTGCTTCTTTAATAATCAAAGTAGATCTGTGTCAGAATAGTAACCTTAATGTGAGTGTGTGTTTATGTGTGTGCGGGTAGGCTGTCTGTGTCTTTGTCTGTGTGTGTGACATCCCTCTTCTCTCCCCTCTTTCTACTGTAACTGTAGGCTATCTGTCTGGTGCCAGTGTAGGCTATCTGTGTGTGTGTGTGTGTGAGTGAGTGACACTAAAGAGCTTCTTTATATTATTGCAGGTATGTGTCTGAACTTCTGGGAGGAGAGAAGTTTGTTTCTTGCTCAGTGGTGCTGCCAGCATTGTGTCATCTGTCCCGAGTGATGGAGGTCACTAAGGACGACCCAGCTTACATCAAGTTCAAGGGAACCCTCACAGCAGACATGGAGGATCGCAAGGAGAAGACCAACATCACATGGCTGAGAGTTGCGACAGCACTTGACCCAAGGTCAGATTGCCATGCTACACTCTTTCACTCATCCTCAGTATTGTGTTTCTCTCTAGTCCCTGTTTGTTTTGTTAGGTTGCTTCTTTTTACTTCCTTTTTTACGTTCTGATTTTGAATTTGGCATCGTAGAGATAAGGGTACTGTCACAATTTCGTTATACCTGTACCTGTACTTGTATAATGACAATAAAGTTTCATTTCTTATCATTTCATTTCAAGGTTTAAGGACCTCAAGTGTCTGAGCAAACCTGACAGGGTTCAGGTGTGGGATTCAGTCCGCGCCTTGCTCCAGGAGATGGAGAAGGAGAAAGCCTGCACAGCCGGATAACCAAACCACGCCTGAGCCGGCTACAAAGAAACCAGCTCTCATGCTTGCACACGAGTCTTCGTCTGATGAAGAGGAGGACAATGTTGAGCGATGTCTTGAGCACTACAAGGCAGAGCCTCTTATTGGCATGGAGGACTCTCCCCAGGAATGGTGGTCCACACATGAAGCATCACACAGTGAGATGGCCTGCCTTGCACGCAAGTACTTAGCAACACCTGCAACATCAGTACCTTCTGAAAGGTTGTTTTCACTGTCTGGACATGTTGTCCAGAAAAGGCGAGCTTCCCTGTTATCTGAAAATGTAAACAGGCTTGTCTGTTTGAGTAACTGGCTCAAAGCAAATAAGTGTTAGGCTGGCTTACCTTTTAGGTAACCGTTCATGTTCATTCGTTCACGTTCATATGCTATTTTTGTTCCTACCGAAAGTACTAACGTTAATTCTATCTTTGCTATGTTGGAGAGCCCTTGAAGGTTTTGTACTTCTCAAAACTTTTAAATCTGGATTTAATTGTTGATGTATTATAACACAGAGCATGTAAAATACCAATTTGCAGATATTTTTTTTCGTTGTGTTGTCTTTGCCCTCACCTATGTTGTACTCTCTTTCTCTCTCACTCACATGGTTGCGGTCCGCAGCCTCCTGATCTGACTGTTGTAATATCACTCAGATTTCAAGGTCTAGAATAAAATCTATTTTGACACTACATGTTGTTGTTGTGGTTTGCAATAAAAAAACATTTGCACAAAGCAAGCCTATCCACTTTTCCATGTTGATAAGAGTATTAAATGATAATTCAAGGGACATTTAGAATAGATAAAAATGTGCGATTAATTTGCGATTAATCGCGAGTTAACTATGACATTCATGAGATTAATCGCGATTAAATATTTTAATCGATTGACAGCACTAGTAATAACACAATCACAATACCAGATTAACAGGTAAGAATCATGTTGTGGTACCCAGACCGTGTATCAGGGCCCTATGCAAGATGCTATTTTGGGGCCTCCAATTTTTTTTTTTAAACTCTAAGGGAGCGATTCCTAACCTTTTCAGATGATCTGTGACGGCCTGTAACAGTCTGTTACATTTTAATACTGATGTTTCAGGTAGTAAGAAACATTAATCAGAAATCAGAAATCAACAAAAGCTATTTACCTTGAATAAAAATTCAAGAAACCAGCAGCATCTATTTTAATGTGCAAACAATGAAAACAAACCAACAATAAGAATAATAGTTATGTTGTAGTTTAAAAGGAACAATATGTAACGGTACAACATGATCACACTACTCTGTGTTCATGATCTGTATGATCACAGTCTTATGTTTCCATTAAATTTGGCTGCTGTTGGCTGCTTTGGTGATTTGTTGATTGCGCTAGGAGTGTTTTGGGGCCACACAAAAAAAAAATCTCTTGTTTATGACCACCAAAAGCTGAGGACCAGCCCTGCTTAAACATTTAGATATTTTATTAGACTCAGTAGAATAACATCTCTAAATATTTCTAAAGGTCTTCTTTGATTGATGTTGTTGTTTTTTAAGTATGAATTGAATTGGAGAATATCAAAAATAACATACATACCTACGT
Organism: Argyrosomus japonicus; assembly: GCA_015710095.1. NCBI lineage: Eukaryota > Metazoa > Chordata > Actinopteri > Sciaenidae > Argyrosomus > Argyrosomus japonicus. The sequence goes on from JADEYK010001942.1 coordinate 5,110, forward strand.
ACATACATTAACTTAGATACCTAATGATCAAATAGGCACAATAATGCAGAATCAATGCAGACATATAAATAGGTACAGGGATGTATAAACAATACTGACAGGCAGCCAGGGCAGTAGTTTTTTTTTTTGTTTTTTTAAGTTGTGTTAATTAGTCTAAAAAAGCAGGTCAGTGGTGTGTATATTGGTGGGGTCTTTGTTGCACATTGGAAACAGTTAATATTTTTAGGGCTGTCTGTCTTTCCTGACTATCCTGTTATCTTTCTCTACAGAACAGGACACCAGAGCCCTTTTAAACGTAAGTTCAACTTCACACCATTAAATTCAAATATTCACTTCAATATACAGTATGGCCGAGCAAAATGGACCAACTGATGGCCAACAAGGTACTGCAAAGAAAAAGGACTTGTGTGTCTGCACACTAATATTTACAAGCTCCCAGCATCTCTGTTATCAACCTTTTCAACCTTCAAAGTCTTCTTGTCAAAGCTGATATGCCCACCCATTGTCCATCCTCATGTCCTCACTTTCCATGCAGAAAAAAAACTCCTGATGTGGTACCCCAGTGTGCCTTCAACCATAAGTGAAAATGATTTCACTGTCACAGACAAATTTCCAATTTTGGTATAAAACTCTGAAAGTTTTGCTTGAGTTGCAGCACGCTCCTATCATCTCAATCGTTTGGTGTAAGATGCTATAAAACTCATCAATCAATAATATTTTTAAATCTAAATTCTTTCCAAAGTTTTCTAGTGCATCAGTCAGTCACAGGTAATGTTGCATTCATAGAAACATTTGGGAGTTTGCAAATTTCAGCTTTTTCTTCTTAGTTCAGCATCTCCATTTCCCTTTTTTTTTTTTGCTGGTGTTTGTCCTGCACTTACTCAGCTTGGTTTGTATGCACACTGTCTTTTCTTCAAATCACTCCTTAATAACATCATTGATACATTTTATTTTCTTTGTTGTCTAGAGCAAACACTGAGTTGTGAACTTACTGCAACAGTGATAGGAGGAATAGTCCGCCTGATCATTTCTGTGATTGGAAATATTGTTTTTATCCGTTACTGAACTCCAAGAACAGGGCGTGAACAATTTAAAGATATTTTTACTCAAAAAATTTGATTGTTTTTACTTGAAACGTTCATATAGTTTATGAAGTGTATACACCACACAGGACAAACTGCAATCTCATGTCCTTGGTTAAAATAATAGACATCTGTAGAAGCCTTTTGTTTGCATATTACCACTGAATTAATATATCACATATAACAATTATAGTGTCTGTATTTCTGTTTTTCCACTGGTTTCCCACTAAAGGTTACCGTTGCTGTACACAAAGTCAATAATTAAACTGCATGAATCAGTTGATGATCCTTATTAAAAAGTCAGATCAAGTAAATCATTTTTCTGTTTTCACTCATTGTTAGGAATAGAAAGCGTCTCTCCACAATCACGACAACTCGATCCCACCAGTCAATGATAATGTAAGTAATGATGCCAAATTACATTTGTTGTTTCATTAATATAATTCCCAACTCTATAACAACATGACTATACTGTGTAATGAGCCTTTTATTTGGTGCACAGAGTGAAGGTGGAGATGATCTGAACCACGATGCGCTGCATTTATCTGGAAGAAAAGCTACAAGAGGAAGGAAGAAGAGAGAGTTGAAGACTGAAGAAAGTGTGTATTCTTAAGTTAAATGCTGAATGTGAAAGTGTGTCTGTGAAAATCTGTGAGTTGGTTCACAGTGTAAATAAATAATTCAATGTTGTGGGTCCCTTCTAACTTCAATGAGTATGATGTGTTTTATGACACAATTAAATCGTATGCAGCATACAGACGTGCTTTTTCTGTTCTACATTTCACCGTACATTTATACTTGGATCATATTATGTCTTTGCATTTGTTTGTTATTCTTTTATCTTTATTAAAAATAACAAATAAACTCCTCAGTTCTGAAAATTGTACCTTTTAACTATAAAATGAACATGAATTCTGATGACATCAAAATAAACAATATGATTGTTGATAAAGGTTTGAACAACATACAGTTGTTTTTGTTCCGATGTATTCCAAACACTGACATCTGTAATATAACCATATAGATTGAGAGTGATTTGAGACACCATAGATAAATAAACATGATTGTAGTTTCCACGACGCCACCCCGATGACAGTATAAACAATGGGCAGAACCTGACTGACATCACCATTTTGAAGCCTAAAATATCCGATGCTGGCTGATCATTGGTAGACCTGAGGCGGATCGAATGACGCCTGGGTGCTTGAATAAGCCATCTGTAAAGTCACGTACCTGTCAATCAAGTGGTCATGCTGTTTGAGTGAACTGCAGTTTTTCTGTGTTGTCTTCATGTTACACTGGAGGTGAAAAGTTAACTTTCGTTTTACTTTTGGTTTGGTATCATAATTAGTATGTATTCGGGGACGCAAAGCATTTATATGACCACAAAAATACCTTTGTGTATCACTGACGCATATATAGATGTGAGTCATGAAGGAAGTTAACAACTAGACCAGAGTTACAACTTTAATGATGACTCACAATAAACAAACATCATAGATATGGGATCCTTACAGCAAAGGCCTAGTGCAAAAGCATTATATTACAATATATTATTCTTACATAATGATTTATAATCTAATGTTACATTAAATATAATAACATTTCCTACACAGTTACAGACAGACATCACATGAGTTGTTTAGGCTGTTAATCTAACTCTGACTTTGTGTAGGGTAGTCTCTTCCTCGTCAGTTTTTGCATCTCTTGTCCCTGAGTTACCAACTTTCCTTTTGGTGAAGTTTGGTACACAATAAACAATGAAGCCTCATCTGTCTGAGAAAGTAAATGTAGAAATGAGAGGACAACATTAAGAGAGAAAAACATGCTTTCCATGCATTCCAGCTACATCTTTTCACTTACACTTACCTTCAGTGTTGGGTTTGATTTGTCTCTACAAAATATCTCCCCACATGTGGCCACAGTGCAGCAGTAAGTCCCAGCATCCAAGAAGCTGATGTTCTTTGAGAAGCTGTAGGTACAATTCTTTGCTGAGAGTGCGTTACGGTTTACTTTTTCTGTTCTTCACATTGATTGCTTGAATAACAGTGAAGCTTGGATGAAATCCGTCTGATTGAAACAGCACAGTCTTTTCTCCTGGACATGTTTTATTCTCAGAGTCAGAGAGGACTGAACTCTGCAGAGTCACAGTCACAGGTCCTCCAGGACAGACTTGATAAGATGGAGGGACTGCAGTTCTGTCTCTATAACTAACCCCGTCCATGACAACTTTGAGGGGGGCTGAATTTTTTTTAACTCACCCGTTCAGATGATATTAAGGCTTGAAGTAGCGCATAATTTTAGAGATGTCAAACTCGGATCCTTTTAGGGATTCGAATCTTTTTGAGTCAATCACTAAACAGATCAGAATCTTACGAGTCATTTGAGTCATTTGTCCATAAACATATAAATTCTACCAGTGAAACACAAGCCGCCTGTCTTAGACTACAAACAGGCTAAATGACTTCAAATTTGAGCTAACATACGAGGAGAGCAGTCTACCGTTTGTGCATTTGAAATGTTGATGCAGGAAATCAAACTTTGCATTTTCATCTTATTAAAAATTCTCTAACATTAATTATGAGGCTGTAAATTCACAATGCTTTTATTTAGCTGCATTATATTCAACTGACACAAATACAGTATTATATTCTCATAACTCACAGTCAGCATCACTCATTCAACTGTAAATACAGTAAATGACATGTCACGACTATAACTCCATAATTACTGATGACAGAATATGCTAACACATACTGCTGCAAATAAAATGCTCCTCTCAGTGTTTAGGCTGGCTTAACCTCTAAAGCTTATTCACACTTTCTTGTGTTAAATCAAGTGCAGCGAATAAGAACATCATTAATAACAAATATAATGCTGCAGTTAAAATACGTTAATTACGTTACTTACGTTAGGTCCCTCTCACATTGTTTTTAGCCTCTGAGCTATATTAGCCTCAGCTCCATAAAACAAGTGTTTGTGTTTTAAATAAAGTTTTTATCATCTTGTTTATTGCTGTGTTTATCTTCTTATATTTAACTGGAGGAAGTCTTTTTGACGACACAACTCCATGAAGTCCATCCAAGTCTGAATCTGCCTCATTTCACTGTACGGAGGAAAAGATCCAGTCGACTCGACCGCAGGTCTCCGGAGTCTTTTGACTCTTTTGGTTCTTTTGATTCTCACGAGCTTTAGGCTCCGTACGGATTCAGTCGATGAGTCTGCTCTGCACGAAGTTACACTGACCTGCGGTCAGCTCAGCTGAGTCCCGACTCCCGAAGCTATTCTAGCGGAGGAAACGACTTCTTTTGTCAGCAACGATAGCGAGGCATGTTGTAATAATGATTGTACAGGTTAAAAGGAGAGGAGTGAATGCGCATTTTATCGTTTTAATTTGCATATGTGTGGCCGCTGTTAGGCGGATATAAGACGGTAAAAGATCCGGGTTAACTTCCTTCATGACTCACATCTATATATGCGTCAGTGATACACAAAGGTATTTTTGTGGTCATATAAATGCTTTGCGTCCCCGAATACATACTAATTATGATACCAAACCAAAAGTAAAACGAAAGTTAACTTTTCACCTCCAGTGTAACATGAAGACAACACAGAAAAACTGCAGTTCACTCAAACAGCATGACCACTTGATTGACAGGTACGTGACTTTACAGATGGCTTATTCAAGCACCCAGGCGTCATTCGATCCGCCTCAGGTCTACCAATGATCAGCCAGCATCGGATATTTTAGGCTTCAAAATGGTGATGTCAGTCAGGTTCTGCCCATTGTTTATACTGTCATCGGGGTGGCGTCGTGGAAACTACAATCATGTTTATTTATCTATGGTGTCTCAAATCACTCTCAATCTATATGGTTATATTACAGATGTCAGTGTTTGGAATACATCGGAACAAAAACAACTGTATGTTGTTCAAACCTTTATCAACAATCATATTGTTTATTTTGATGTCATCAGAATTCATGTTCATTTTATAGTTAAAAGGTACAATTTTCAGAACTGAGGAGTTTATTTGTTATTTTTAATAAAGATAAAAGAATAACAAACAAATGCAAAGACATAATATGATCCAAGTATAAATGTACGGTGAAATGTAGAACAGAAAAAGCACGTCTGTATGCTGCATACGATTTAATTGTGTCATAAAACACATCATACTCATTGAAGTTAGAAGGGACCCACAACATTGAATTATTTATTTACACTGTGAACCAACTCACAGATTTTCACAGACACACTTTCACATTCAGCATTTAACTTAAGAATACACACTTTCTTCAGTCTTCAACTCTCTCTTCTTCCTTCCTCTTGTAGCTTTTCTTCCAGATAAATGCAGCGCATCGTGGTTCAGATCATCTCCACCTTCACTCTGTGCACCAAATAAAAGGCTCATTACACAGTATAGTCATGTTGTTATAGAGTTGGGAATTATATTAATGAAACAACAAATGTAATTTGGCATCATTACTTACATTATCATTGACTGGTGGGATCGAGTTGTCGTGATTGTGGAGAGACGCTTTCTATTCCTAACAATGAGTGAAAACAGAAAAATGATTTACTTGATCTGACTTTTTAATAAGGATCATCAACTGATTCATGCAGTTTAATTATTGACTTTGTGTACAGCAACGGTAACCTTTAGTGGGAAACCAGTGGAAAAACAGAAATACAGACACTATAATTGTTATATGTGATATATTAATTCAGTGGTAATATGCAAACAAAAGGCTTCTACAGATGTCTATTATTTTAACCAAGGACATGAGATTGCAGTTTGTCCTGTGTGGTGTATACACTTCATAAACTATATGAACGTTTCAAGTAAAAACAATCAAATTTTTTGAGTAAAAATATCTTTAAATTGTTCACGCCCTGTTCTTGGAGTTCAGTAACGGATAAAAACAATATTTCCAATCACAGAAATGATCAGGCGGACTATTCCTCCTATCACTGTTGCAGTAAGTTCACAACTCAGTGTTTGCTCTAGACAACAAAGAAAATAAAATGTATCAATGATGTTATTAAGGAGTGATTTGAAGAAAAGACAGTGTGCATACAAACCAAGCTGAGTAAGTGCAGGACAAACACCAGCAAAAAAAAAAAAGGGAAATGGAGATGCTGAACTAAGAAGAAAAAGCTGAAATTTGCAAACTCCCAAATGTTTCTATGAATGCAACATTACCTGTGACTGACTGATGCACTAGAAAACTTTGGAAAGAATTTAGATTTAAAAATATTATTGATTGATGAGTTTTATAGCATCTTACACCAAACGATTGAGATGATAGGAGCGTGCTGCAACTCAAGCAAAACTTTCAGAGTTTTATACCAAAATTGGAAATTTGTCTGTGACAGTGAAATCATTTTCACTTATGGTTGAAGGCACACTGGGGTACCACATCAGGAGTTTTTTTTCTGCATGGAAAGTGAGGACATGAGGATGGACAATGGGTGGGCATATCAGCTTTGACAAGAAGACTTTGAAGGTTGAAAAGGTTGATAACAGAGATGCTGGGAGCTTGTAAATATTAGTGTGCAGACACACAAGTCCTTTTTCTTTGCAGTACCTTGTTGGCCATCAGTTGGTCCATTTTGCTCGGCCATACTGTATATTGAAGTGAATATTTGAATTTAATGGTGTGAAGTTGAACTTACGTTTAAAAGGGCTCTGGTGTCCTGTTCTGTAGAGAAAGATAACAGGATAGTCAGGAAAGACAGACAGCCCTAAAAATATTAACTGTTTCCAATGTGCAACAAAGACCCCACCAATATACACACCACTGACCTGCTTTTTTAGACTAATTAACACAACTAAAAAAAACAAAAAAAAAACTACTGCCCTGGCTGCCTGTCAGTATTGTTTATACATCCCTGTACCTATTTATATGTCTGCATTGATTCTGCATTATTGTGCCTATTTGATCATTAGGTATCTAAGTTAATGTATGTACGTAGGTATGTATGTTATTTTTGATATTCTCCAATTCAATTCATACTTAAAAAACAACAACATCAATCAAAGAAGACCTTTAGAAATATTTAGAGATGTTATTCTACTGAGTCTAATAAAATATCTAAATGTTTAAGCAGGGCTGGTCCTCAGCTTTTGGTGGTCATAAACAAGAGATTTTTTTTTTGTGTGGCCCCAAAACACTCCTAGCGCAATCAACAAATCACCAAAGCAGCCAACAGCAGCCAAATTTAATGGAAACATAAGACTGTGATCATACAGATCATGAACACAGAGTAGTGTGATCATGTTGTACCGTTACATATTGTTCCTTTTAAACTACAACATAACTATTATTCTTATTGTTGGTTTGTTTTCATTGTTTGCACATTAAAATAGATGCTGCTGGTTTCTTGAATTTTTATTCAAGGTAAATAGCTTTTGTTGATTTCTGATTTCTGATTAATGTTTCTTACTACCTGAAACATCAGTATTAAAATGTAACAGACTGTTACAGGCCGTCACAGATCATCTGAAAAGGTTAGGAATCGCTCCCTTAGAGTTTAAAAAAAAAAATTGGAGGCCCCAAAATAGCATCTTGCATAGGGCCCTGATACACGGTCTGGGTACCACAACATGATTCTTACCTGTTAATCTGGTATTGTGATTGTGTTATTACTAGTGCTGTCAATCGATTAAAATATTTAATCGCGATTAATCTCATGAATGTCATAGTTAACTCGCGATTAATCGCAAATTAATCGCACATTTTTATCTATTCTAAATGTCCCTTGAATTATCATTTTAATACTCTTATCAACATGGAAAAGTGGATAGGCTTGCTTTGTGCAAATGTTTTTTTATTGCAAACCACAACAACAACATGTAGTGTCAAAATAGATTTTATTCTAGACCTTGAAATCTGAGTGATATTACAACAGTCAGATCAGGAGGCTGCGGACCGCAACCATGTGAGTGAGAGAGAAAGAGAGTACAACATAGGTGAGGGCAAAGACAAAGACAACACAACGAAAAAAAATATCTGCAAATTGGTATTTTACATGCTCTGTGTTATAATACATCAACAATTAAATCCAGATTTAAAAGTTTTGAGAAGTACAAAACCTTCAAGGGCTCTCCAACATAGCAAAGATAGAATTAACGTTAGTACTTTCGGTAGGAACAAAAATAGCATATGAACGTGAACGAATGAACATGAACGGTTACCTAAAAGGTAAGCCAGCCTAACACTTATTTGCTTTGAGCCAGTTACTCAAACAGACAAGCCTGTTTACATTTTCAGATAACAGGGAAGCTCGCCTTTTCTGGACAACATGTCCAGACAGTGAAAACAACCTTTCAGAAGGTACTGATGTTGCAGGTGTTGCTAAGTACTTGCGTGCAAGGCAGGCCATCTCACTGTGTGATGCTTCATGTGTGGACCACCATTCCTGGGGAGAGTCCTCCATGCCAATAAGAGGCTCTGCCTTGTAGTGCTCAAGACATCGCTCAACATTGTCCTCCTCTTCATCAGACGAAGACTCGTGTGCAAGCATGAGAGCTGGTTTCTTTGTAGCCGGCTCAGGCGTGGTTTGGTTATCCGGCTGTGCAGGCTTTCTCCTTCTCCATCTCCTGGAGCAAGGCGCGGACTGAATCCCACACCTGAACCCTGTCAGGTTTGCTCAGACACTTGAGGTCCTTAAACCTTGAAATGAAATGATAAGAAATGAAACTTTATTGTCATTATACAAGTACAGGTACAGGTATAACGAAATTGTGACAGTACCCTTATCTCTACGATGCCAAATTCAAAATCAGAACGTAAAAAAGGAAGTAAAAAGAAGCAACCTAACAAAACAAACAGGGACTAGAGAGAAACACAATACTGAGGATGAGTGAAAGAGTGTAGCATGGCAATCTGACCTTGGGTCAAGTGCTGTCGCAACTCTCAGCCATGTGATGTTGGTCTTCTCCTTGCGATCCTCCATGTCTGCTGTGAGGGTTCCCTTGAACTTGATGTAAGCTGGGTCGTCCTTAGTGACCTCCATCACTCGGGACAGATGACACAATGCTGGCAGCACCACTGAGCAAGAAACAAACTTCTCTCCTCCCAGAAGTTCAGACACATACCTGCAATAATATAAAGAAGCTCTTTAGTGTCACTCACTCACACACACACACACACAGATAGCCTACACTGGCACCAGACAGATAGCCTACAGTTACAGTAGAAAGAGGGGAGAGAAGAGGGATGTCACACACACAGACAAAGACACAGACAGCCTACCCGCACACACATAAACACACACTCACATTAAGGTTACTATTCTGACACAGATCTACTTTGATTATTAAAGAAGCAGATATACACACGACATGGATACACAATAAATTACCTGCACTGCTCCAACGCAGCTTCGAGCTTCTTCATTTTCTCCAGCTCAGTAGCTGTTGGCATGGTGACGTTGGTTGAATGTAGGGCCAGTGCATCTTTCAGAGGTTCAGCATTCCGCTGGACATGTTTGATCATTTCAAGGGTACTATTCCATCTTGTTGACACTTCCTGTGTGAGCGACTCTTCTGATGGTGTGCCATTTGTTGCTGCTCGAGCTCCACAGCATTTGCTGGGCTGTGCTTAAAGTGTCCAACAACTTTTCTGCATTTTGCCAATGCGCTGTCAAACGGGCTGTTGTGTAGAGAAACCGTGACCGCTCGGTGCACACTGTGTGCGATGCACGGCATGTGTTCAAAGGGGAGCTGTCTGGCCGCAGCGATCATGTTGCGTGCACTATCCGTGGTCAGTGAGACAACTTTGTGTTCGATGTTCCACTCTCTGGCTACTTGCATGAAGTGCTCTGCAACAGCATCAGCGAAGTGCCTCTCTTCTGTCTTCATAACAGTCAAAGCATGCGACTGAAGTTCCCACTGTGGGTCGAAATAATGGGCTGTGACCCCGAGGTAGTTCTCATTACTGAGGGATGTCCAGTTAGTGCGACTGTGTTTGTCTGCTCCAACGCCTGCTGTACCTTACACTTCTCAGTTTCGTACAAATTCTCTATGCGGCTTGTGATGGTGGCTCTCGAAGGAGCTTCGTAGGTCCAGTCGTTGGATGCGATACGAATGATCTCAGTAAGACCCTCGTCCTCCACAATGTTAACGGGCCTACATGCAGTAGCCACCCATTTGGCTATGGCTGCAGTAAGTTTGTTTTTAGTTGCGGTATCCATGTGCCTGTGTCGAAATCCGTCCATTGTCGCCTGGTGATGACGCGGAGGAGGCGGCGAATTTGAATTGCCGGTGTGTTTGGCTATCAAGTGATATTTCAGACTGGATGTGCTACGGTGATAACTGAGTTCACACCGACAATACACACAGATAACTTTGGTTTTATCTAACGACCCATCTGGCAACATTTTAAAACTGAACTTTTCCATTCATAATTTTGTTTGTTTGACATCCACACAATACGGTAGCGTGGGGCGCGCTTATTGTTTTGCTTCCGGTTTACAGCTGGATCCTGTAGTTTTTCTAACGTTACTAGCAGTGGCCACAGCTTATGAAAAAACTACAAGTTCACTAGGTCACAAAGAGCGTTAATCTCGCGATAAAAAAATTAACGCTGTTAAAATTGTTTTGCGTTAACGCGTTAATAACACGATATTTTTGACAGCACTAGTTATTACAGTAAACTAAAGCACTAGAAAGTGAGGATTAAATTCAGGTGATAATTCTCTGTATGCTCATCATTACATCACATTGTTTTCACATCATCATGAGATGCATTGCCATTATAAATGTATAATATTAGTATTAGTAGTAATCGTATAAGTTGGACCACAGTTGCAGCCACCAGCCTTTACTCACCCAGTGTCTTTGTCTCTTGGTTGCAGTTCATCTGCCTCAGTGTATCCAAGGCCACCTGAAGAGCTCTCGGTTCGGTGAAAGTTGAATCCAAGAGCTCGGCAATCTCCCAAATACTTTTTATCCTCCACAACTCCCTGCGGTCTGTCAGCAGGAGGCAAAACTTACGAAAGTCAGTCTTTGTTAGATCCTCCAGCGCGTTTGCTATACACGCGCGTTTGATTGTCATTTTTCAGCTGCATACACCGTCTTGTTTGTGTGATAATAGGTGCGCTGTACGGGAAGATTAAGCACCTAAAGGGGAGGTCCTGATCTGAATGCTATCTGTAAGTCCATGCCCCGAACAGAAAAGTGTCCCATCCAGTTATACTTGAAGGAAAAGAGCAGTAAATATAAAACCTCTGTCACGGCAGGCCTGTCCACATGTTGACACAATGTGAGTATAAAGAGTTTGTCTCTTTCCCCTTATCGACCTCATTATCTTGCATAATGTTTAATTATAAATATCTACATATATCTAAAGTCCAGATTTCATGCGGCCAGAAGCTTCATTTTTATAATATATTATTTATGGCATGCTAGGATTGTCAGATACTGTATGGCTGGAAGATTTGGCTATTTTGGTTGACATAATGAAGCATTTGAATGCATGAAACCCTAACCTCTAAGGACATCACTGCTGGTGTTATGTATCTGTAGATGTGACACAAAATATCTTTCTTTGTTATCTGACTTCAGATGTCAAAGAAAGGCAGAATTGGTTTTTAGATTTGTTCACGCCTGACTGGCTTAGATTTGGTGACATTTAAATAAAAAACATAATTGTGACAATGAAAATAAAACAGTGCATGTGTATTTAACTCTTATTGTTCACATCGTCAAATCTGGCCCTCTTTGGAAGAAGTTTGGACGCCCCTGATCTAGATTTCACCACTGTTGACTTCTTTTTAAAGGGACATTGAAACGAAAATATAATTATTATTTTCTATTATTTGTAGATTAGCACTGAAGACATCAAAAACTATGAAATGAAAGGAAGACCATCTGTTTGTGTGTGTGTGTGTGTGTGTGTGTGTGTGTGTGTAAAACTGAAGACAACCCCATTTCCAGAACATTCTCTTTTAACTTTACCTACTAAGCACAACCAATAGCAAAGACTCCATGACTCAAAGTCTCCAAGATTCTTCCACATAGGGGAAGAAGACCATAAATGCTAATGCATCCCAATGCGCAAAGTAATGTGTCTGTAATGCGTCTGTTTGTGTGTGTTTGTGTAAACCTGTTGACTGGGGTATTAGAGAAGGCACTTTAACTTAACTTAAATCATGTACTTGTCACTTGTAAGTGGGCTGGGGTGGGGTGGACTTGAGAAGTGTGGGGGGGGGGGGGGTGAACCCCACCACACCCCCACACCCCTCCCTCATTAGGTCAAAGGTCAAAGTCGTAAAACTGTCAAAGTGGGGTCAAACAGAGTTTGACGAAAGGTGTGAAGTATATCTCTCTAATAATGTTAATGTTTTTTGTTTGTTTTGTTTCATTTTTGTTATCTTCCCTTCTTTTCTTTCTTTTGTTTCCTTCCTTCTAAACAACTGCCATGATGATACATTTTAAAATCCATGTGAATTAATGTGTCGGATAATTAAGTTGTGACTATATACTTTATTTTATCTTAGTTTTATTCTTTTTTTCTGTTTAGTGATTAATGAATAATTAAAAGGGGGAATTGTAATTGTAATTTAAATTTCTTTGTTTCAACCACTTGAGACGGCCAACCTCCCCCCTTCCTAACACAAGATACCAGGTTCTTTTGTATTTTAAATTGTGTCTGGACTCAACCTTGCACCTAAATACAAGATCCTGCAGGATACCTCCAAGGGGGTCAGCGCTGATACCTGCAACAGACAAAAGGGTGTGAAAACACTCTCTGGGGGGGGCGGCCCCTGCAGCAGACAAAGGGTTGTGAAACATACTTTAGGGGGTGTTCCTCAGTTGTAGGTATCCCCATGCTCTGGGGTGTTTCTTCATCTTTGAAGAAACGCTCACGTGTTGATTGACCTTTTCTTTGCAAAGAAAATAAAAACCTTGTCGGCCAGCAGAAGTCTCTATTTCATTCTTCACCAGTAGCAGAGAAATTTCCACAACATGAGGCAACAGTGAAAAATCACTGTAGAGGCTCAAGAATATTTTCACATGGCATTATGACATCGCAATTCCATCAGGACATATAGATGGAACTATATGTAATAAAAAAATAAATTGTGAGCTATTTTTAAAGACTCGATGGTTGAGGTTGTGATGTTGAAAAGATGGAAAAACTCTGATTTCACCAGTGACTTATTGCTCTGCTCATTAAGCCAATGTTTCCCCTATATTCGTTTGGCACAGCGCCGCTGCTAGATTACAAGCACTGGTGCTGAAATTTCACAAGATCATTAATATCTAAATATATAAACAATACGTCACCAATAATGATTTTCACTCACACACTGTGTGAGCACAGCAACACCCAATGTTATTTTGGATTTGTTTTGAGTCATCAACTGGCACATCAAATCCTATCAGACCGTCTTCTCATTCTTCAAAGGACATCTAAGTAAAAGTTAACGTTCAACTTTATACATGGTCTATGCGTTAGAGTAGTGAGTAGCATAGGCAACGTAACGTTAGTGTAATGTGTAGTGTAGTTCCTGCAGTGTGCATCAAGTGAGCGGCAAAGAAAGTGAGGGTGAAGCAGTTAAAGCGAACGGAGCAGCAACGGTACAGGGAAAGATTAGCAGTAAGTTGAGAAGCCGTAGCAAACAGCTACAGGTTAAGTCTGCTACTAGATTAGTCTTAGCAGCAAAGAAAGGCTAACGTTAACAGTACATTTTTTAGCTGCTAAGTGGCATTAGCTACATTAATATGATCAAATCAAATCAAATCAAATTTTATTTGTATAGCCCAAAGTCGCAAAATACATTTTGCCTCGGAGGGCTTCACAATCTGTACAGGGAGTGACACCCTCTGTCCTTAGACCCTCGGTTCGAGTGAGGAAAAACTTGCCCACAAAAAACCCTTTTAACAGGGAAAAAAGTGGAAGAAACCTCAGGAAGAGCCACAGAGGAGGGATCCCTCTCCCAGGACGGACAGACGTGCAATAGATGTCACGTGTACAGTCAACAAGTCAACAGAAACATTTTGTATAATTACAATGAAAAATGACAATGGATTACAATGAATGATAAAATGATTACAGTAGCAGTGGAACCTGTGATAGAGATGGAGAGACACAGATGCACAGCAGCAGCAAATCATTAACTAAGTTACTATAAACTGTGATGGAGATATGGTAACATTAATGACAGTAATAATATATGTAGTGGATGTCATGCAGGACCACAGCAGCAGTCACGATCCACGAGAACCTGCTGGACGAGAGAGCACAGAAACTCCGGGGAAGAAGTTTAGTTAGTAAGATGCATTAATGTACATGTATGACAGACATGTATGTTTACAGATGGTGGTGGTGATGGTGAGAGAGAGAGAGAGAGAGAGAGAGAGGGGGGGGGGGGGTTCAGTAAAGGGAGATGTGACTGCATCTTCAACCAATACCATGCCTGGCTAGGCATAACCCTGAAAGGGGGAGTCCCCCGGCAGTATAGTCCTATAGCAGCATAACTAAGGGATGACCTGAGCCAGCCCTAACTATAAGCTCTATCAAAAAGGAAAGTCTTAAGTTTACTCTTAAAAGTGTTGACCGTGTCTGCCTCCCGAACCCAAAATGGTAGTTTGTTCCACAGAAGAGGAGCTTGATAGCTGAAAGCTCTGGCTCCCAATCTACTTTTGGAAACTATAGGAACTACAAGGAACCCAGCATTCTGAGAGCGCAGTGTTCTAGAGGGGTAGTAAGGTACTATGAGCTCTTTTAGATATGATGGTGCCTGACCATGAAGAGCTTTGTATGTAAGGAGAAAAATTTTAAATTCTATTCTAGATTTAACAGGTAGCCAATGCAAGGAAGCCAAAATGGGAGAGATGTGATCTCTGATCTTGGTTCCTGTCAGAACACGTGCAGCAGCATTCTGAATTAGCTGCAAAGTCCTAAGAGACTTATTGGAGCAGCCTGATAACAATGAGTTACAATAGTCCAGCCTAGAAGTAACAAATGCGTGGACTAGTTTTTCTGCATCTGCTTGAGATACAATGTGTCTGATTTTGGCAATGTTACGTAAATGGAAGAATGCAGTCCTTGAAATTTGTTTTATGTGGACATTAAAGGACAAATCCTGATCAAAAACAACTCCAAGATTCTTTACGGTGGAGCTGGAGGCCAGGGTGATCTCATCTAAGGTAACTAAGTCTCTAGAAAGAGAGTTTCTGATGTTTTTGGGTCCAATTACAAGAACTTCAGTTTTGTCTGAATTTAACATCAGAAAATTGAAGGTCATCCAACTTTTTATATCTTTAAGGCATGCTTGGAGTTTAGTTAATTGATTGGTTTCATCAGGCTTGATCGATAAATATAATTGGGTGTCGTCGGCATAACAATGAAAATTAACGGAGTGATTCCTAATAACGTTCCCTAGAGGACGCATATATAAACTGAATAGAAGTGGTCCGAGTACAGAACCTTGTGGGACTCCATGACAAACTTTGGTATGCATGGAGGATTCATCATTGACAAGAACAAACTGAGAACGATCTAAAAAATAAGACTTAAACCAGCTTAGGGCGGTTCCTTTGATGCCAATTTGATGTTCCAGTCTCTGTAAAAGAATTTGATGGTCAATGGTGTCAAATGCGGCACTAAGATCTAACAGGACAAGTACAGAGATGAGTCCTTTGTCTGATGCCATTAGGAGGTCGTTTGTAACTTTGACTAGTGCGGTCTCTGTGCTATGATGCACTCTAAATCCTGACTGAAAATCCTCATATAAACTGTTCTTATGGAGAAAGTCACACAGTTGATTGGCTACAGCTTTCTCGAGTATCTTAGAAAGAAAGGGAAGGTTTGATATCGGTCTGTAATTGGCTAAAACCTCTGGATCTAGAGTGGGCTTTTTAAGAAGAGGTTTAATTACAGCTACTTTAAAGGATTGTGGTACATATCCTGATAATAAAGACAGGTTAATCATATCCAATAAAGAAGGGCTAACTAGAGGTAAAACATCCTTGACCAGCCTGGTTGGGATGGGATCTAAGAGACAGGTTGACGACTTAGATGAAGAAATTATTGAAGTTATTTGATGAAGGTCGATGGGAGAAAAACAGTCTAAATATACATCAGGTTTTACAGCTGTTTCCAAACTTGCTGTATCAGAATGCAGATCAGTGCCTGTTGAGGGCAAGAGGTGATGAATTTTGTCTCTAATAGTTATAATTTTATCATTAAAGAAGCTCATGAAGTCATTACTACTTAGACCTAAAGGAATAGATGACTCAATAGAGCTGTGGCTCTCTGTTAGCCTGGCTACAGTGCTGAAGAGAAACCTGGGGTTGTTCTTATTTTCCTCTATTAATGAAGAGTAATAGGCTGTTCTGGCATTACGGAGAGCCTTCCTGTATGTTTTAAGATTATCTTGCCAGACTAAACGAGATTCTTACAGTTTAGTGGCACGCCATTTGCGTTCAGAATTACGTGCCTCTTGCTTTAGGTTGCGAGTCTGCTGGCTATACCATGGTGCTAACCTCCTTTGTTTAATTATCTTCTTTTTCAGAGGTGCAATAGAGTCGAGAGTTGTTCGTAATGAGCCTGTAGTACTATCAACCAGATGATCTATTTGTGAGGGGCTAAAGGAAGCAGACAAGTCCTCTGCTACATTGAGACAAGTCATTGAATTCAATACTGAGGGAATCACAATTTGGCTACAGCACTATCAGATAAACATCTGCTGTAGGAGTTTCTGCCAGAAGGTTTATAGTCCAGTAATATGAACTCAAAGGTTATTAAAAAATGGTCAGACAGAAGAGGATTCTGTGGAAAGACTATTAGATGATCAATTTCAATGCCATATGAGAGAACAAGATCAAGAGTGTGGTTCAGACAATGAGTCGGTTTATTTACACTCTGACAGAAGCCGATTGAGTCTAATAGAGAGATAAACGCAGTGCTAAGACTATCATTGTGGTTGTCCACATGAATATTAAAATCACCTACAATAATTACTTTATCTGTTTTAAGGATCAAGCCTGATGCAAATTCTGCAAATTCAGATAAAAATTCAGAGTAAGGACCAGGAGCACGATATACTATAACAAATAGAATTGGCTGTAATGTTTTCCAGGTTGGGTGAGTAAGGCTAAGAACAAGACTTTCAAATGAATTATAATTATGATATCAGGTTAATTAGCTATTTTTCATTACTACCTGTATCCAGTGTTAAGATCCTCTGTCAGTGATTACAGCAGAGATAGAGGCTCCAGAGAGAAAGCTAACTCACTTACCTCTCCAGTGTTAAGAACATCAGGTAGAAGCTCAGACTAAAGTCATTTTTTTCCGTTACACTACATGTTGATAGTTAAATAGTCCGATAAACTGGTTGGTTAGAAAGAAAAAGGAGGATGGTGACCATGGAGGAGCTGAGGTTAGTGAAGCAAATTATGGATGCAACCTGCCTTTTACTCACCTTTTAAGAGAATGTGTTTCTTTTGGATTTTAATGTACAACATTTTATAATTATGTAAGTGAAAATGCTGGTTACAACATGTTGCTAAAGTGCTAAAGTGTGTTATAGAAAAGAATTGCAGTAAACAGAAACAGGGAAGGTCATAAGCAGGGAGAGAAGCGAGGAGAGATGCAAGGTGAGAGGCGAGGAGAGGAGCAGGGAGATATGTGAGAGGTGCTTAGAGCAGGACCTAGATGACACAGGCAGACTGAGTTGGACCCTAACTGGGTTGATATCATCACATTCAAGTCTTGGTTGTACCACATACAAGGCCGTGGTGAGCATTCAACACAAAACAAACCCTGAATGACAATATTTATACTTTTAAGAAAAGGAGAAAAAAGATCAAAAACTCTTTGTGGCCTGCAGGAATGTTCTGTCGCTTGTGCCGGCAGCACAAGAAGGCACCCAAAAGAGGTGTGAGAAAGAGGCCATTCATTAAAACTGGATGCCATTGTGGACTCTCGGGACAAACACATGAACACCAGGAGAGTGTAAAACAAAATTCCTCACTGATAGAAGGCAACATCTTGCATAAATGACCTGTTGACACCTGTTGATATTAAAGCTAGTAACCAGCATATTGACATGAAGTTGTACAGTCCTCTAGGAATGTTTTTTTGATTTTTGTGAGTGCCATTTTATTGGCCCTATAGTGTAAAATATAAAATATAAAAAATATATATATTTAAACTTTCCATAGGCTCAAACTCAGTTTTGGCTGCCTCTGTACCGGTGGTG
The DNA here is from genome assembly GCA_015710095.1 of Argyrosomus japonicus. Lineage (NCBI taxonomy): Eukaryota > Metazoa > Chordata > Actinopteri > Sciaenidae > Argyrosomus > Argyrosomus japonicus. The sequence continues at coordinate 23,411 of JADEYK010001942.1, forward strand.
GTGCTGGAGCATGATGCTGTAATTGGAGGTAGGCACATCACACCAATTATTTTATTATTTTTTTTTTTTTTACAACCTTTATTTAACCAGATAAAAAACCCATTGAGATCAAGATCTCTTTCACAAGGGTGATCTGGCCAAGAAAGGCAGCAGCACGCGTCATAACAATCAAGACAGACGGACAACAACAACAAAAAAAAACACAAAAACATTAAAATATTAAGTACTAAAGTGCGAGTGAGTAGGCAAATACTAAAGTGCAAGTAGATAGGCAAATAAAGTGCAGAAGTTATAGATACAACAATTTAAGAACATAGGCACTGTTCAAAAGATGTCCTTTGACGTTTTCTTAAAATAGAGCGGAATGCTTCCAATGAAACAAGTTCTGATATTTTCAGTTCAGACTGGAGAGCATTCCAAGCAGAGGGGGCAGAGAAACTGAATGCTTTTTTACCCGATTCAGTCCGAGCTCGAGGAACAGTAAGGTGCAGAATGTCATTTGACCTCAAGGCATAGCGGCTTCCAGTTCTCTGAAGGAACGTGCATAAATATATGGGAGCCAAGCCAAAAAGAGCCTTAAAAACTAGGGTCATCCAATGTGAATGGCGTCTTACAATGAGGGAAGGCATGCCAGCATTTGCATATAATTCACAGTGGTGGGTGAGGCGACTACAGCCAGTGATAAACCTCAGAGCACAGTGATAGACCGGAGTTAAGGACTGAAGGCAGCTGGATGAAGCTGCCATATACACCACATCGCCATAATCAAGTACAGACATGAAGGTGGCTGACATCAGAAACTTCCGAGCTCTGAGGGAGAAACAGGATTTGTTTCTGTAAAAGAAACCGAGCTTTACCCTTAATTTGGAGATCAAATTTTTAATGTGTAATTTGAATGAGAGCGCATCATCAATAATGAATCCCAGATACTTGTAGCTGGTGACCAGCTCTAGAGTTTCACCCCGGACAGTTTTGATAGAACGGATATTTTCCAAGGGAACAGCTGAATTTGAAAAAATCATCAGTTTTGACTTTTCAGCATTTAAAACCAGTTTCAGTTTCTCCAGTCGAACCTGTACAGCATCAAAGGCGGATTGCAAAAATTCAAATGCCTGAGCGATTGAACGAGAGCAGCAATAAATTACAGTGTCATCCGCATAGAGATGGTATGAGGCTTTTGATATGTTTGCACACAGATCATTTATGTAGATTGTGAAGAGAATGGGTCCTAAGACTGAGCCTTGAGGTACACCTTTTGTGACCTCAAGAAAGGTGGAGCTAATTCCAGCCATCTGAACACATTGTGTCCTATTTGTCAAGTAATCAGCAAACCAAGAGGCAGCCTGTTCAGAGATACCATTCTTGGAGAGAATTTGTAACAAGAGATTGTGGTCCACAGTATGAAATGCCTTGGTTAGATCAATGAACAGAGCCACACATAACTTTTTCGAATCCAATGCCTCAAACACATCATTAAGAACTTTCAGGGCAGCAGTAACAGTGCTGTGCTGCTTCCTAAAGCCAGACTGAAGGGGATCTAAAATATTCCCCAATTCCAGAAAATCCTTCAATTGATCACAGACCAATTTTTCAAATAATTTGGCCAAAATACATAATTTGGAGATAGGCCTGTAATTGTTAACAATTGAGGGTTCGCGTCCTTTACACTGCTCTTTGGGACCTTGCAGAACTACTGGGATGCGAGTACTTCAAAAAGCTCAAGGTAAAAGTTATAAAAGGTAAAAGTTTTATTATTTTTAGGGCTGTCAAGCAATTAAATAAATTCATCTATGTTCACAATGTTTGGTATTGAGTAAATATTAATTAAATGAATCAAATCAAATCAAATTTTATTTGTATAGCCCAAAGTCACAAAATACATTTTGCCTCGGAAGGCTTTACAATCTGTACAGGGAGTGACACCCTCTGTCCTTAGACCCTCGGTTCGAGTGAGGAAAAACTTGCCCACAAAAAACCCTTTTAACAGGGAAAAAAGTGGAAGAAACCTCAGGAAGAGCCACAGAGGAGGGATCCCTCTCCCAGGACGGACAGACGTGCAATAGATGTCATGTGTACAGAACAATCAACACAAACATATTGTACAATTACAATGAATGATAGAATGACAATGAATTACAATGAATGATGAAAAAAAATGAAATGATTACAGAAGCAGTGAAACCTGTGATAGAGATAGAGAGACACAGACGCACAGCAGCAGCAAATCATTAACTAACTATAAACTGTAATGGAGATGTGGTAGCAATAATGACAGTAATAATATATGTAGTGGACATCATGCAGGACCACAGCAGCAGCCACGTTCCACGAGAACCTGCTGGACGAGAAAGCACAGAAACTCCAGGGAAGAAGTTTAGTTAGTAAGATGCATTGACATGCATTAATGAGACATGTATGTTTATAGATGGTGGCAATGGTGGGGGGTGGGGAGAGAGAGAGAGAGAGAGAGAGAGAGAGAGAGAGTTTTCAGTAAAGGGAGATGTGACTGCATCTTCAACCAATACCGTGCCTGACTAGGCATAACCCTGAGAGAGAGAGAGAGAGAGAGAGGGAGAGAGAGGGAGTCCCCCGGCAGTCTAATCCTATAGCAGCATAACTAAGGGATGACCTGAGCCAGCCCTAACTAATGAGACCGTTAATAGTTATCGATTTTATGAGTAGATTTGAATAGAAAACAGTACAGAATTAATTAAAACCTAAACAAAAATATTGAGTTGATTTGAAAAAGATAAACTCCCTAATGTGTAAATAGTACTAATAAAAATGTATTTAATTCTACATATCAATGATATATAATTGAGTAATAATCATCTACATTAATCTGTACATTATTTAGATTTAATTCATTGCATTGATTACATTCAAATTATTCTTCTTTCTTAGGAATAACTAGTCTATGGCCCAGAAAGTACAGAACTCCACAAATACTCATATATAATAAAAGACTTTTATTAACAATTAACTTTTGTGCTTTCGACACATTGTAGCACAACAGTGTACACTGTAAAAACGAAAACTTAAAATTGTTGGTGTCATTATGATTTCTGTGTAAGATGAATATAAAACATTAAGTATCCATGTCAACTTTGCAATGTAATTTAATCCAACCAACAATGTTGAGTAATGGGTCAAGAGTTGGGCTCACTGTAGTATCTTTGTTAGCAAGACACACAAGTTTAAGTCAGACTCGGTATGACGCTGGGCCAACTACAGTGGACATGTGCATTTCGACACTTTGGAAAAAACAGGGTTCCTAACGGAATTTTCAGGGGTTTCACCTGCAAGCCTACACATTGTGGGTCTCCCTCCATGCTGGCTCAGCTTTCTCTGATGGTGAGTATTTCCACAAATAAACTGTTTAAGTTACTCTGTACTGTTGTAAATGTAATTCGCGATTGTTTTGGCTACGCATGTAGTCACAAGTTTTATATTATTATTTTGGGGCTTTGGAGATTGTTGTTATATTAGCAAGAAAGCTAGCTAGCCTCGTCAACCCGAAAGTCCCCTGTACAGGGGACAGCGTGAGATGCATGCACAACACAGACGACCAGCGTCTGCTAGGAAGCACCAGTCCTAACATGAAGCATACCAAAATGACGGGGAGAAACCAAACGAAACATTGTTCAAGTTGCGGTAAATGTGGCTATGAGCCATACAACTGAGGTATATTTTTGAATGAATGCTTGTAGTTGACTACCCTGTAGCAAACTAGTGTTGCTAAGCGACGCATACACTTAATCACGTGATGTTGCGCTAACAACAACAGTCAGATAACTCGGTGGTGGAAATATTAGAAATGAACTTAAGTTGTCATCTTTAGCTGTAACAGTAACATTGTGCCCTGTGTTACTGTAAACTCAAGCTGTCAAATTAGCTTGAACAGGTGAAACAGGTCTCCAATCTAACGTCAGGTAAAGTGTTGATATTAAGATATTGAGTTATGCGGGCACCGTACATTTGAGATGAATGAGATGTATTTACTTTGAAATAATAAGGATAAAGACAATTAATTTGTTTGTAAGCTAATCCAGGGGTTTTCCACCCGAAAGTAATTTTAAACAAACAGCTGATTCGGTCTATACATTAGCAGCCAAGTCTAACACAGACAAGTATTTTACCTGGCTGTTTCTCTGTGAAATCAAGTGCTTGTCTGTGGCACAACCAATCATGTGAAATATGAATTCATGAATGACAAACAAGGCAAAGGATGAGAATTAAATTAATGATATATATATATTTTTTAAAAACACTTATCTAAAGTTGCTGTTCTTGTCCACTGTCCTCTTTAATCCTGAGCAAATAATGTAAAATGGGCTACAGTTACTAACATTTCTAGACTAGTGTGGATGAGCTGAGCCCCTTTTCCTGATGAGTACACTCATTATAATATCAGCTTTAAAATTGTATTTTTTTTCATGTGTTCTGGTTAAAACATTAACCAACTAATTATTGTTTCCTGCTAATTTTCATTTTAGGTCATATATGCAGTGCAAATTCTGTATATTTGTTGGGTCCAACCAAGATGTTCGTTTGAGACACCACCGGCTTCGGCACGGAAGAGGAGCACACTGGCCCTGTATCCATATTGACTGTGCGTCTAACTTCAAAACAGCTGGTGCACTCAGATCACACCTTTCCAGATCACACAGCAGGACTGTCAAACAGCAAGAGAAGTCACATTTTTCCTGTGAATTATGTGAATTCCAAGACATATGCAAGCATAACGCAAGTTTTTGGTTCATCTTGGACATCATCTAAGAAATCAAGAGACTGTGCATTGTCCCTTTCAAAGGTGTGACTTTGAAACAAACAATTTAAAAAGTTTCAGTAGTCACAAAAGTAGAAACCACAAAAATCATACACTTAGGGAGATTCAAACTTCAGAATTTTCTGAAAGTGAACCTCATGTCTTAGACCAACCGTTTGATGACCTTGTTGAGGCAGGGACTTCACAAAGTGGTCCAACACAAGAATCACGTGAAAATGTTAGTTCAGAGTATTTAGAGGATGTAGATGCTAAAACATTGGAACACAAACTTGCATCTCTTTTTATGTGCATGCAAACACTGTTGCATGTTTCTAGAAGTGCAGTCCAGAGAATCAAAGAGGTGCTTACAAAACACAATATTGAAATAGATGATAGTGTTGCTCAGGAAATTAATGAAGCAATACTCAAAACAAATCCATTAATTTTAACTACTGAACCAAAGGGCGTATTGTCTACTGATCACAGGAGGGATCAATATTTCAAGCACGAGCACTTCGAGCACTTTCCTATAACTGAACCAACTGAATATTTGTATGAACAAACCCATAAAAACACTTTTGTTTATGTTTCAATCACTCCAGTTCTAGAGAGTTTATTAAGACGGGCTGATGTTTTAAAGAAGGTAGTATTCAGTCAAGAGCATTTACCAGGCCAATACAGATCCTTTCAAGACGGACAGTACTTCAAAGACAATACGCTTTTGGGGGAGCAAGAGACAGGTATTTCTATAGGGCTTTACATAGATGATTTTGAAATCTGTAACCCTTTGGGGACATCAAAAAAAAATTCACAAGCTCACTGCTGTCTATTGGGTTGTTCTTAATTTACCTGCCAAGTTTCGCTCCAGTCTGCCTGATTCAGCTAGAGCTAGCTCTTCTTGGAAAGAAGAAGAGCAACTGTTTGGGCACAATAAATTTCTTTATCCACTGATTAAGGATATACAGTCCCTTGAACAGACTGGGGTGTTTATTGAGGTTTTAGGAAGGTTTGTAAAGGGAACAATATTCTGTGTCTGTGCAGATAACCTTGGGGCCCACAGCCTTCCAAGAGTGTTTCAATGTTGATAAATTCTGCAGATTTTGTCTGATTATTCTAAAAAAAAATTGGAACCACAGAGACAATTGATTTTCAATTAAGAACTGAAGAACAGCACAACACCTTTGTGGCAGAGCTTGAGGCTAGTGATCAGCAAAGTGTGAATGGTGTTAAAAGAGAATGTGTTTTGAGTAAGCATCTGTCATACTTCCACCCAGTTACTGGATTTCTACCTGATATTTTACATGATTTTTTTGAAGGCGTTATTCCTGTGGAATTATCTTTGTGTCTGAATGAACTGATTGCAAAAAAATTCATTACATTGGATGAACTGAATTACCGCATAAAATCATTCCCATACAAGTATTCTGACCAGGTCAACAAGCCACAGAAAATTACAAAAGCAAACCTTGCAAAGGGAAGTATTGGAGGCAATGGGCATGAAAATTGGGCACTGCTACGATTAATCCCTCTCATGATTGGAAGCAGTATTCCAGAACAGGAGCCTTCATGGGAAATTTTAATGGACCTAAAGGAGATTGTTGAGATTGTTGTGTCCAACAAATTCACAGAGGAAATACTGGGTTACTTGGAGAGTAAAATATCTGACCATCAGAATCTGCTTATTCATTGTTTTCCTGACTTAAACCTATGGCCAAAGCACCACTTCATTGAACATTATCCACATCTGATACGCTGCTTTGGACCCCTAGTGGATTTATGGACAATGAGGTTTGAGTCCAAGCATAGCTTCTTCAAAAAAGTGGTGCATGATGTTCACAATTTCAAGAATATACTTTTTACTCTCTCATCAAAACATCAGCAAATGATGGCATACCACTTTGATGGCCCTAATCTGTTTAAACCACGACTGTACATTGGCAATATTGACACTGTCAGAACAACATCATTGGATAAACTACCGAGGACTGCAATCAAGAGAAAATATGCACATTAAGATACTATCTCCCTGGCTAAAGACATTAATTTCTATGGAACGCATTATGTAAAAGATATGATAATATCTGCTGGTCAATGCAGTGGGCTCCCAGACTTCTACAGGATACTTGGCATTGTGGTTAACCTTGATAAAGTGTCATTTGTCTCTAGAAAGCTCTCATCCTGGTTCTTGGAACATTACAGGTCTTACGAAGTTGTCGAAAACAGGTACGGAGACATAGAAATCCTGGATCCAGGATGCACATTCTGTGGGATATAGACACGTCAGCATCTGATCAATCAGAAACGCAGTCAAATGCTTCTGTTGCCCCTTCCACTTGATATGGAAAACTCCAGCTCTACTTTACTTCATAGATATTTACAAAACACTGCAGAGTGGAAAACTCCAGCTCTACTTTACTTCATAGATATTTACAAAACACTGCAGAGTGGCCTTGTCCATTTCCCATCCCCCCTTTCTCTTATGATGTGGAGTTAAAGCTCCGAAAGGGCAATGAAGTGTATGAGAAGACGGGCAAAGGTATCACTGTAACGAGGGACATGAAGATGGGCATACTGGAAAAGCTTGCAGATACAATATTTGCCCTGAGAGCCTACCCTGACAAACATCAGATTGAAACTGTTTCTTCCGAACTTGTTCAAAAACACCCATGCCTTAAGGAACCGGGCACCGGCACAGGCTATCAAGGCTGGACAGTTAGCCTCAAGTACAAGCTTGGTAACTATAGGTCAAAGCTGCGTCAAGCAGGCTGCAATGAGGTCAGTGTAAACAGAAAAAGAGGGAGGGAGGAAGATGGTGACAGGAGTAGTCCGTCTTTGAAAAAAACAAAGCGAGGAGTGGTCAATTATGTTCCCGATCATCCAGAAAACCACGATGATGATACTTTAGAAGGTGAAAGATGTGCCATGGTAAATGAGATGAAAAAGAGAAGCAAAGACATGACCTTCATCAGACAGAAGATGGACCTCACATTCTCCCTGAGGAGGAAGGAGATTGTGGATCAACAACCTATGGTGTCAGAGATCCAGGAAAGATGGCCTGCTCTGTTTTCTGAAGAACA
>JADEYK010001943.1:0-28886 GCA_015710095.1 Argyrosomus japonicus
ACAGACAGACCAGACAGACAGACAGACAGACAGACAGAGGCACAGAAGACACCCATAAAAAGACACAGACAGACAGACTGACACCCAGACGGACAGAGACCACGGATAGACTGACACCCAGGACAGACATAGATATGGACAGAGAGACATCCAGAGACAGACAGAGACACGGAAAGACAGACACCCAGCAGACAGAGACACAGACAGTCACCCAGAAAAGACACAGACATCCAAACAAGAGAGAGACCGAGAGAGAGAGACAGACAGACCCACCCAGACAGACAGACACCCAGACCAGACAGAGACACAGACAGACAACCAGACAGAGACACAGACAGATATCCAAGCAGACAGAGACACAGAGAAAAAGAGACAGAGAGACACCCAGACAGAGAGTCCCAGGAGATAGACAGACACCCACCCAGACAGACAAAGACACAGACAGACAGACATCCAGACAGACAGACAGAGAGACACCCAAAACGACAGAGACACAGACAGAGACACAGACAGGACACCCAGGCAGACAGACACCCAGATAGACAGACAGAGACACAGACAGATAGACAGACAGACAGACCAGACACCCAGAAAAAAAACAGACAGACAGACAGACAGACAGAGGCACAGAAAAGAACACCCATAAAAAGACACAGACAGACAGACTGACACCCAGACGGACAGAGACACGGATAGACTGACACCAGACAGACATAGATATGGCAGAGAGACATCCAGACAGACAGAGACACGGAAAGACACCCAGGCAGACAGAGACACAGACAGTCACCCAGAAAAAGACACAGACATCCAAGACAGAGAGAGACCGAGACAGATAGACAAGACAGATAGAGAAACCAGACAGAGACACAGACAGACAGACAGACAGACACCCCAGATAGACAAACACAGACACAGACATAAACACAGATAGACAGACACCCAGATAGACAAAGTCACAGACAGACAGACACCCAGACAGACAGACAGAGAGACACCCAAATGACAGACCCCCAGGACAGACAGACAGAAAGACACGGACAGACGGACACCCAAACAGACAGACACCCAGACAGAGACACAGACAGACACCCAGGCAGACAGACACCCAGATAGACAGACAGAGACACAGACAGATAGACAGACAGACACCAGAAAAACAGACAGACAGACAGACAGACAGACAGACAGACAGAGACGGACAGAGACACAACGGATTGACTGACACCCAGACAGACATAGATATGGACAGAGAGACATCCAGACAGACAGAGACACGGAAAAGACACCCAGGCAGACAGAGACACAGACAGTCACCCAGAAAAAGACACAGACATCCAAGACAGAGAGAGACCGAGACAGATAGACAGACACCCACCCAGACAGACAGACACCCAGACAGACAAAGACACAGACAGACAACCAGACAGAGACACAGACAGATATCCAAGCAAACAGAGACACAGAGAAAAAGAGACAGAGAGGACACCCAGACAGAGAGAGTCCCAGGCAGATAGACAGACACCCACCCAGACAGACAAAGTCACAGACAGACAGAAACCCAGACAGACAGACAGACAGACAGAGAGACACCCAAACGGACAGAGACACAGACAGACACCCAGACAGACAGAGTCACAGACAGACAGAAACCCAGACAGACAGACAGACAGACAGAGAAGACACCCCAAACGGACAGAGACACGGACAGACAGAGACACAGACAGACACCCAAGCAGACAGAGACGCAGACAGACACCCAGGCAGACAGAGACAAAGACAGATAGACAGACAGATAGAGAAACAGACAGAGACACAGACAGACAGACAGACAGGTAGACAGGTAGACAGAGACAGATACATAGACACAGACAGACACCCAGATAGACAGACATATACACAGACAGACACCCAGAAAAACACACAGACAGACGGACAGACAGACAGACAGAGACACGGACAGACGGACACCCAAACAGACGGACACACAGACAGAGACACAGACAGACACCCAGACAGACAAGACCCAGGCAGATAGACAGACACCCGCCCAGACAGACAAAGTCACAGACAGACAGACAGACAAGACACCCAAACAGACAGAGACACAGACAGAACAACCAGACAGAGACACAGACACACATCCAGGCAGACAGAGACACAGACAGACAACCAGACAGAGACACAGACAGACATCCAGGCAGACAGAGACACAGAAAGACACCCAGAAAAAGGGACAGACACCCAGACAGTGAGAGACCCAAGTAGATAGACAGACACCCACCCAGAGAGACAAAGTCACAGACAGACAGACAGACACCCAGACAGACAGACAGACAGACAGACACCCAAACGGACAGACAGACACCCAGACAGACAGAGACACAGACAGACTCACACCCAGACAGACAGAGACACAGACAGACTCACACCAAGACAGACAGAGACACAGACAGATAGACAGAGACAGACCGAGACAGATAGACAGAGACCCACCCAGACAGACAGACACCCAAACAGACACCCAGACAGACAGAGACACAGACAGACAACCAGACAGAGACACACACAGATGTCCAGAGAGACAGAGACACAGAAAGACTCCCAGAAAAAAGACACAGAAAACACCCAGACAGAGAGAGACCCAGGCAGATAGACAGACACCCACCCAGATAGACAAAGTCACAGACAGACATACACCCAGGACAGACAGAGTCACAGACAGACAGACACCCAGACATACAGAGACACAGAGAGACACCCAAACGGACAGACAGACACCCAGACAGGCAGAGACACAGACAGACAGACACCCAGACAGACAGACACCCAGGCAGGCAGAGACACAGACGGAGAGACAGACAGACACCCAGACGGACAGACAGACAAACAGAGACACGGACAGACAGCACCCAAGCAGACAGAGACGCAGACAGACACCCAGGCAGACAGAGACAAAGACAGATAGACAGACAGACAGACAGACAGACAGACAGGCAGAGACATAGACAGATAAACAGACAGACAGACAACCAGACAGACAGACAGACAGACACCCAGACAGAGACACAGACAGATACCCAGACGGAGAAGCAGACAGTGACACAGACAGACACCCAGACAGAGAAACAAACAGACACCGAGTTAGACACAGACACAGAAAGACAACAGACAGACAGACACCAGACAGACAGAGACACAGACAGACACCCAGAAAAAGACACAGACAGACAGTCAGACAGAGAAACAAACACACAGGCAGACAGACACACAGACAGACAGAAACCCAGACAGACAGACGCACACTCAGACCCTAGACACTCAGACTGACAGCAGACAGACATTCAGACAGACAGACAGAGACACAGACAGATACCCAACGGAGAAGCAGACAGAGACACAGACAGACACCCAGGCAGACAGATAGAAAGACACCCAAACGGACAGACAGACTTCCAGGCAAACAGAGACACGGACAGACACCCAGAGAAAGACAGAGACACAGACAGATACACAGAGAGAGACCGAGACAGATAGACAGACCGCCCCCAGACAGACAGACACCCAGACAAACAGAGACACAGACATAGACACAGACAGACAACACCCAGATAGACAGACACAGACAGATAGACAGACAGACAGACAGACAGATACACAAACACCACCCAGAAAAACACACACAGACAGACGGACAGGCAGACAGAGACACAGACATAGACACAGACAGAAAGACACCCAGACAGAAAGAGACCCAAGCGATAGACAGACACCCGCCCAGACAGACAAAGTCACAGACAGACAGACAGACAAGACACCCAAACAGACAGAGACACAGACAGACAACCAGACAGAGACACAGACACACATCCAGGCAGACAGAGACACAGACAGACAACCAGACAGAGACCAACAGACAGACATCCAGGCAGACAGAGACACAGAAGACACCCAGAAAAAGAGACAGACAGACACCCAGAGAGAGAGAGACCCAGACAGATAGACAGACAGACAGACAAAGTCACAGAAGACAGACACCCAGACTGACAGAGACATAGACAGACAGACAGACACCTGGACAGACAGACACCCAGACAGAGACACAGACAGACCAGACAGACAGACAGACACCCAAACAGACACCCAGACAGACAGAGACACAGACAGACACAGACAGACCAGACAGACAGACACCCAGATGACAGACAGAGACACAGACATAGACACAGACAGAAAGACACCCAGAGAAAAAGAGACAGACAGACCCCAGACAGAAAGAGACCCAAGCAGAAAGACAGACACCCAGACAGACAACTCAGCAGACAGAGAGACAGACACCCAGACAGACAGACAGAGAGACACCCAAACGGACAGAGACACGGACAGACAGAGACACAGACAGACACCCAAGCAGACAGAGACGCAGACAGACACCAGGCAGACAGAGACACAGACAGTCACCCCAAAAAAGACACAGACATCCAAGACAGAGAGAGACGAGACAGATAGACAGACAGATAGAGAAACAGACAGAGACACAGACTAAACACAGATAGACAGACACCCAGATAGACAAAGTCACAGAACAGACAGACACCCAGACAGACAGACAGAGAGACACCCAAATGGACAGACGGACAGACAGACAGACAGAGACACGGACAGACGGACACCCAAACAGACAGACACCCAGACAGAGACACAGACAGACACCCAGGCAGACAGACACCCAGATAGACAGACAGAGACACAGACAGATAGACAGACAGACACCAGAAAAACAGACAGACAGACAGACAGAAGACAGAGGCACAGAAAAACACCCATAAAAAGACACAGACAGACAGACTGACACCCAGACGGACAGAGACACGGATAGACTTACACCCAGACAGACATAGATATGGACAGAGAGACATCCAGACAGACAGAGACACGGAAAGACACCCAGGCAGACAGAGACACAGACAGTCACCCAGAAAAAGACACAGACATCCAAGACAGAGAGAGACCGAGACAGATAGACAGACAGATAGAGAAACAGACAGAGACACAGACAGACAGACAGACAGACAGACCCAGATAGACAAACACAGACACAGACATAAACACAGATAGACAGACACCCAGATAGACAAAGTCACAGACAGACAGACACCCAGACAGACAGACAGAGAGACACCCAAATGGACAGACGGACAGACAGACAGACAGAGACACGGACAGACGGACACCCAAACAGACAGACACCCAGACAGAGACACAGACAGACACCCAGGCAGACAGACACCCAGATAGACAGACAGAGACACAGACAGATAGACAGACAGACACCCAGAAAAACAGACAGACAGACAGACAGAGGCACAGAAAGACACCCATAAAAAGACACAGACAGACAGACTGACACCCAGACGGACAGAGACACGGATAGACTGACACACCAGACAGACATAGAATGGACAGAGAGACATCCAGACAGACAGAGACACGGAAAGACACCCAGCAGACAGAGACACAGACAGTCACCCAGAAAAAGACACAGACATCCAAGACAGAGAGAGACCGTGACAGATAGACAGACACCCACCCAGACAGACAGACACCCAGACAGACAGAGACACAGACAGATATCCAAGCAAACAGAGACACAGAGAAAAAGAGACAGAGAGACACCCAGACAGAGAGAGTCCCAGGCAGATAGACAGACACCCACCCAGACAGACAAAGTCACAGACAGACAGAAACCCAGACAGACAGACAGACAGACAGAGAGACACCCAAACGGACAGAGACACAGACAGACACCCAGACAGAGTCACAGACAGACAGAAACCCAGACAGACAGACAGACAGACAGAGAGACACCCAAACGGACAGAGACACGGACAGACAGAGACACAGACAGACACCACCCAAGCAGACAGAGACGCAGACAGACACCCAGGCAGACAGAGACAAAGACAGATAGACAGACAGATAGAGAAACAGACAGAGACACAGACAGACAGACAGACAGGTAGACAGGTAGACAGAGACAGATACATAGACACAGACCAGACACCCCAGATAGACAGACATATACACAGACAGACACCCAGAAAAACACACAGACAGACGGACAGACAGACAGACAGAGACACGGACAGACGGACACCCAAACAGACGGACACACAGACAGAGACACAGACAGACACCCAGACAGACAGAGACCCAGGCAGATAGACAGACACCCGCCCAGACAGACAAAGTCACAGACAGACAGACAGACAAGACACCCAAACAGACAGAGACACAGACAGACAACCAGACAGAGACACAGACACACATCCAGGCAGACAGAGACACAGACAGACAACCAGACAGAGACACAGACAGACATCCAGGCAGACAGAGACACAGAAAGACACCCAGAAAAAGGGACAGACACCCAGACAGAGAGAGAGACCCAAGCAGATAGACAGACACCCACCCAGAGAGACAAAGTCACAGACAGACAGACAGACACCCAGACAGACAGACAGAGAGACACCCAAACGGACAGACAGACACCCAGACAGACAGAGACACAGACAGACTCACACCCAGACAGACAGAGACACAGACAGACTCACACCAAGACAGACAGAGACACAGACAGATAGACAGAGACAGACCGAGACAGATAGACAGAGACCCACCCAGACAGACAGACACCCAAACAGACACCCAGACAGACAGAGACACAGACAGACAACCAGACAGAGACACACACAGATGTCCAGAGAGACAGAGACACAGAAAGACTCCCAGAAAAAGAGACAGAGAAACACCCAGACAGAGAGAGACCCAGGCAGATAGACAGACACCCACCCAGATAGACAAAGTCACAGACAGACATGCCACCCAGACAGACAGAGTCACAGACAGACAGACACCCAGACATACAGAGACACAGAGAGACACCCAAACGGACAGACAGACACCCAGACAGGCAGAGACACAGACAGACAGACACCCAGACAGACAGACACCCAGGCAGGCAGAGACACAGACAGAGAGACAGACAGACACCCAGACGGACAGACAGACAAACAGAGACACGGACAGACAGACACCCAAGCAGACAGAGACGCAGACAGACACCCAGGCAGACAGAGACAAAAGACAGATAGACAGACAGACAGACAGACAGACAGACAGACAGGCAGAGACATAGACAGATAAACAGACAGACAGACAGACAGACAGACAGACAGACAGACACCCAGACAGAGACACAGACAGATACCCAGACGGAGAAGCAGACAGTGACACAGACAGACACCCAGACAGAGAAACAAACAGACACCGAGTTAGACACAGACACAGAAAGACAGACAGACAGACAGACACCCAGACAGACAGAGACACAGACAGACACCCAGAAAAAGACACAGACAGACAGTCAGACAGAGAAACAAACACCCAGGCAGACAGACACACAGACAGACAGAAACCCAGACAGACAGAGACGCACACTCAGACACCTAGACACTCAGACTGACAGACAGACAGACATTCAGACAGACAGACAGAGACACAGACAGATTCCAAGACGGAGAAGCAGACAGAGACACAGACAGACACCCAGGCAGACAGATAGAAAGACACCCAAACGGACAGACAGACTTCCAGGCAAACCGAGACACAGACAGACACCCAGAGAAAGACAGAGACACAGACAGATACACAGAGAGAGACCGAGACAGATAGACACATGCCCCCAGACAGACAGACAACCAAACAGACACCCAACAGACAGAGACACAGACAGACAACCAGACAGAGAAACAGACAGATATCCAGGCAGACAGAGACAGAGAAAAGACACCCAGAAAAGCAGACAGAGAGACACCCAGACAGAGAGAGAACCACAGGCAGATAGACAGACACCCACAGAGACAGACAAAGTCACAGACAGACAGACATCCAGACAGACAGACAGAGAGACACCCAAACGGACAGACAGACACCCAGACAGACAGAGACACAGACAGACACCCAGACAGACAGACAGAGAGACACCCAAACGGACAGAGACACGACAGACACCCAGGCAGGCAGAGACACAGACAGACAGACTCCCGCCCAGGCAGACAGATCGACAGACAGACAGACACAGACAGACACCCAGACGGAGACACAGACAGACACCCAGGCAGACAGACAGACCCAGATAGACAGACAGAGACACAGACAGATAGACAGACAGACACCCAGAAAAACAGACAGACAGACAGACAGACAGACAGACAGAGGCACAGAAAGACACCCATAAAAAGACACAGACAGACAGACTGACACCCAGACGGACAGAGACACGGATAGACTGACACCCAGACAGACATAGATATGGACAGAGAGACATCCAGACAGACAGAGACACGGAAAGACACCCAGGCAGACAGAGACACAGACAGTCACCCAGAAAAAGACACAGACATCCAAGACAGAGAGAGACCGAGACAGATAGACAGACACCCACCCAGACAGACAGACACCCAGACAGACAGAGACACAGACAGACAACCAGACAGAGACACAGACAGATATCCAAGCAAACAGAGACACAGAGAAAAAGAGACAGAGAGACACCCAGACAGAGAGAGTCCCAGGCAGATAGACAGACACCCACCCAGACAGACAAAGTCACAGACAGACAGAAACCCAGACAGACAGACAGACAGACAGAGAGACACCCAAACGGACAGAGACACAGACAGACACCCAGACAGACAGAGTCACAGACAGACAGAAACCCAGACAGACAGACAGACAGACAGAGAGACACCCAAACGGACAGAGACACGGACAGACAGAGACACAGACAGACACCCAAGCAACAGAGACGCAGACAGACACCCAGGCAGACAGAGACAAAGACAGATAGACAGACAGATAGAGAAACAGACAGAGACACAGACAGACAGACAGACAGGTAGACAGGTAGACAGAACAGATACATAGACACAGACAGACACCCAGATAGACAGACATATACACAGACAGACACCCAGAAAAACACACAGACAGACAGACAGACAGAGACACGGACAGACGGACACCCAACAGACGGACACACAGACAGAGACACAGACAGACACCCAGACAGACAGAGACCCAGGCAGATAGACAGACACCCGCCCAGACAGACAAAGTCACAGACAGACAACCAGACAGAGACACAGACACACATCCAGGCAGACAGAGACACAGACAGACAACCAGACAGAGACACAGACAGACATCCAGGCAGACAGAGACACAGAAAGACACCCAGAAAAAGGACAGACACCCAGACAGAGAGAGACCCAAGCAGATAGACAGACACCCACCCAGAGAGACAAAGTCACACAGACAGACAGACAGACACACCCAGACAGACAGACAGAGAGACACCCAAACGGACAGACAGACACCCAGACAGACAGAGACACAGACAGACTCACACCAAGACAGACAAGACACAGACAGATAGACAGAGACAGACCGAGACAGATAGACAGAGACCCACCCAGACAGACAGACACCCAAACAGACACCCATACAGACAGAGACAGAGACAGACAACCAGACAGAGACACAGACAGATGTCCAGAGAGACAGAGACACAGAAAGACTCCCAGAAAAAGAGACAGAGAAACACCCAGACAGAGAGAGACCCAGGCAGATAGACAGACACCCACCCAGATAGACAAAGTCACAGACAGACATACACCCAGACAGACAGAGTCACAGACAGACAGACACCCAGACATACAGAGACACAGAGAGACACCCAAACGGACAGACAGACACCCAGACAGGCAGAGACACAGACAGACAGACACCCAGACAGACAGACACCCAGGCAGCAGAGACAAGACAGAGAGACAGACAGACACCCAGACGACAGACAGACAAACAGACACGGACAGACGGACACCCAGACAGACAGACGCACAGTCAGACACCTAGACACTCAGACTGACAGACAGACAGACATTCAGACAGACAGACACACAGACAGAGACACAGACAGACACCCAGACAGAAAGAGACCCAAGCAGATAGACAGACACCCAGACAGACAGACTCACAGAGAGACAGACACCCAGACAGACAGAGAGACACCCAAACGGACAGACAGATTTCCAGGCAAACAGAGACACGGAATAACACCCAGAAAAAGACAGAGACAGACAGAGACAGGAACAGATAGACAGAGACAGACCGAGACAGATAGACAGACACACCACACCACACAGACACACAAACAGACACCCATACAGACAGAGACACAGACAGACAACCAGACAGAGACACAGACAGACACCCAGGCAGGCAGAGACACAGACAGAGAGACACCCAGGCAGACAGATCGACAGACAGACAGACACAGACAGACACACAGACAGACACCAGACAGAGACACAGACAGACAACCAGCAGACAGAGACCCAGACAGACAGACAAGACACAGACAAATAGACACACAGAGAGAGACCGGAAACAGAACTCTCCCAGACCCAGACAGACAGACAGACAGAACCCAGAACAGACACGACCAGACAGACAGAGACACAGACAGACAACCAGACAGACAACCAGACAGACAGACAGACAGACAGACACACAGACAGACACACAGACACACAGACACACAGACAGACACCCAGACAGACACACAGACAGATATCCAAGCAAACAGAGACACAGAAAGACACCCAGACAAAGAGACAGAGAGACACCCAGACAGAGAGAGACCACAGGCAGATAGACAGACAGACCCACCCAGACAGACAAAGTCACAGACAGACAGACACCTAGACAGACAGAAACATAGACAGATAAACAGACAGAGACACAGACAGACAGACAGACAGGCAGACACCCAGACAGAGAGACACCCAAACGGACAGAGACACGGACAGACAGAGACACAGACAGACACCCAGGCAGGCAGAGACACAGACAGACAGACTCCCAGGCAGACAGAGACACAGACAGACAACCAGACAGAGACACAGACAGATATCCAAGCAGACAGAGACACAGAGAAAAGAGACAGAGAGACACCCAGACAGAGAGAGTCCCAGGCAGATAGACAGACACCCACCCAGACAGACAAAGTCACAGACAGACAGACAACCAGACAGACAGACAGACAGACACCCAGACAGAGACACAGACAGATACCCAGACGGAGAAGCAGACAGAGACACAGACAGACACCCAAACAGAGAAACAACAGACACCGAGGTAGACACAGACACAGAAAGACAGACAGACAGACACCCAGACAGACAGAGACACAGACAGACACCCAGAAAAAGACACAGACAGACAGTCAGACAGAGAAACAAACACCCAGGCAGACAGACACACAGACAGACAGAGACACAGACAGACACCCAGAAAAAGACACAGACAGACAGTCAGACAGAGAAACAAACACCCAGGCAGACAGACACACAGACAGACAGAAACCCAGACAGACAGACGCACACTCAGACACCTAGACACTCAGACTGACAGACAGACAGACATTCAGACAGACAGACAGAGACACAGACAGATACCCAGACGGAGAAGCAGACAGAGACACAGACAGACACCCAGGCAGACAGATAGAAAGACACCCAAACGGACAGACAGACTTCCAGGCAAACAGAGACACAGACAGACACCCAGAGAAAGACAGAGACACAGACAGATACACAGAGAGAGACCGAGACAGATAGACAGACATGCCCCCAGACAGACAGACACCCAGACAGACAGACAGACACCCAAACAGACACCCATACAGACAGAGACACAGACAGACAACCAGACAGAGACCCAGACAGACAGAGAAACAGACAGATAGACAGAGAGAGACCGAGACAGATAGACAGACACCCACCCAGACAGACAGACACCCAAACAGACACCCAGACAGACAGAGACACAGACAGACAACCAGACAGAGACACAGACAGACATCCAGGCAGTCAGAGACACAGAAAGACACCCAGAAAAAGAGACAGACAGACACCCAGACAGAGAGAGACCCAAGCAGATAGACAGACACCCACCCAGACATACAAAGTCACAGACAGAAAGACAGAGTCACAGACAGACAGACCCCAGACAGACAGACAGAGAGACACCCAAACGGACAGAGACACGGACAGACAGAGACACAGACAGACACCCAGGCAGGCAGACAGAGACACAGACATAGAGACAGACAGTCACCCAGATAGAAAGACAGAGACACAGAGAGATAGACAGAGAGAGACCGAGACAGATAGACAGACACCCACCCAGAAAGACAGACACCTAAACAGACACCCCGACAGACAAAGACACAGACAGACAACCAGACAGACAGACGCATACCCAGACACCTAGACACTCAGACTGACAGACAGACACATTCAGACAGATAGACAGAGACACAGACAGAGAACCAGACAGATACCCAGACAGAGACAGACAGAGACACAGACAGACACCCAGGCAGACAGAGACACAGACAGATAGACAGACAGACACCCAGACAGACAGATAGACAGAGAGACACAGACATAGACAGACAGACACCCAGGCAGACAGAGACACAGACAGATAGGCAGACATCCAGCCACAGACGGAGTCACAGACAGACAGAGACACAGACAGATAGACACCCACCCACACAGACAGACACCCAAACAGACAGATAGACAGACAACCCAGACAGATAGAGACACAGACAGACACCCAGACAGAGAAACAGACACCCAGCAGACAGAGACACAGACAGACACCCAGAAAAAGACACAGACAGACAGACAGAGACACAAACAGACACACAGAAAAAGACAACATGGACAGACTGACACCCAAACAGACAGACAGACACCCAGAGAACAGACAGACACCCAGATAGCAGTGTTGTAGTACTCAAGATCAGTCTGAAGGTCCAGGTCTCGTCTCGGAATCGACTACATTTTTACTCGTTCTTGTCTTGGTCGTGGACAAAGTGGACTCGGATTTTATTTCAAGACCACAACTGTGGGGATATCAGTAAATTGCCTGTGCATTTTTGGATTAACTTGTTAATATCATTAATGTGATTTTGCGTAAATCGTATTGCTTCGAGTAGAACCAATAACTTGACTCATTTATCACATGAAATTTTTGTCACCGTTAACGGCTGTCACCGCTCCCACCTCTTTCAAACGGCTCCCACAAATTGCATGTGAGTGACAGGAGGAGAGGGGGGGACAGGGTACTAAGTATAATCCGTTTTTCTGTCAAAACCAAAATACGGAAACAGCGCCCCCTTTCCTTTTTTCGTTTTAAACCAAAACACGGAAAAAACGGATTTTGCTCTCAGCGTCAAAAAACAAAAAACGAAAAAAACCAATACCAAATAACGCCCAAATTTGGTTTTTGCAAATTCCTTTTTTCCGTTTTTTGTTTCTCATTCATTAATATGACGGCAGACAGACCGGAAGCGGAAGTGGCATGTAACAACTTCAAAATAAAAGTAGCGTGCTAACTTATTATCATGCATAATAAAGTAAAAAAAAAAAAAAAAAACTTATTACATACACTATTATAGGCTACCGTTCTCTTTTCACACCATGTATGGTTTACATTTATTTTAGTCGAGTGAAACTATAACAGCTGGTTGTTTTGGGAGAACGTGATACGTAATTATTAGGACCGAGCAGGAACCTGCAAGGTCCTTATTGAAATGGTCGTTAGTTATTATTTCTCATCTGCGCTTTGGACTGTTTTGGGTGCCTGAACGCGCACTTTTCGTGATTTTTATTTGGCAAATTCGCCAGGTGTGGTGAAAAATTACATATTCTATGCGTCACATTCAACTTGCTCACTAGGAAGACCACTAGGTGCGCATATGTGGTCAAATTTTCAGGGGCCCCTAACTCCCACATACTTTGTCACACATTCATAAAACACATATCCAGGCGTTCAGTGGATGTAGCTGAGTCGCCCTAGGTAGGCCACGCCCACTTCCGCCTAAACTTTTTTTCCACTAGGGTGCGATAATGCCAAAAACTCCGTTTTCCCGCTCAGCCATGCACGTTTGTCGATTTGCACCAAACTTTGCACATACACTCTGAGACCCTACTGACAAGAACACAATGTACATTATGTTGAAATTTGAAAGATAAGCGCGTTATGACGTTTCACTTCCTGCCGATTTCGCATCAAAACAGGAAGTGGGTTGTTTCGTCACAATGCTATGCCCGATTCACACCAAATTCGGACCAATGGTTTATCATGTCTTCATTGCGCTCCCTGCATAATTTTGCACAATTTCAACCAACCACCACACGATGGCGCTCTTTCAAATTAACGGCTTATATCTCTGCAACGAAACAGGTCATTCAAACGAAACTTGGCACGCTGATTGCCCATGCCGCCCTCACCTCCCCTAAAATAGGGGAAAAATTCCCCGCTAGGTGGCGCTCTGGTAGACAAAAACTCATTCTGAGCTGACCGTAACACTTAGCAATATGACATTCACAGGACACGTGTAGACTGCTGACTGGAGCTCACATACCAAAAATCACGTTTCTAGCCATTTTAGCGCCCCCTACAGGAACTTTAAAGAACAGCCCCAGAGCCACGTTTCGCCGATTTCTACAAAACTTGGTGGACCCATAGAACATCCCAAGACACACCAAAAAGCCTCTTGGACCCATGCTCCAACTCCCACAGGAAGTCAGATATTGTCAATGAATTTTTCATTTTTAGCACTTTTCAGCTTTAACTCCTCCTGAACGATTTCTCCGATCGCTTCAAACTTAGTCAGTCCACTCATGAGCACGTCCTCTATCTAAATTGTGCTCTGCGTAACTGTACGTCCAAAGGCGTGGCCATACCATGACCTCAAAATTGACCGAATCGCATATTTTCCATTTCAATTTTTAAATTTTTAGCACTTTTGAGCTTTAACTCATCCAAGACGATTTATCGTGTCGACTTCAAACTTGGTCAGTACACTCATGAGGAGGTGCTTAATCTAAATTGTGCTCTGCATATCTCTACGTCAAACGGCTTGGCCATACCATGGCCTCAAACTACTCGGCCATTTTAACCGAATGTCAAACTGTGATGTCATTTTAGGGTTCTATTTTAATTAACTCCTCCTACAGCTTTCATCGATCTGCTTCAAATTTGGTCAATGCAGTCATAACCTTGGTGCTCTATCTAAATTGTGCTCTGCGTGACTCTACATGAAAGGCGTGGCCGTACCATGCCCTCAAAGTCGGCCATTTTGACCGAATTTTATGCTACCTCCATATGCTGCTGACTCCATATGCTGGACCAATGCTGGCAATCACACACTACTCTAATTACTCCCCATCATATGGCGCCACCTACAACGGCACGTGTTACAACGGCACATGTCAAAGACGGCAACTTTTCACGACAGCATGTATAACGACGGCATGTGTTACGACGGCAACATGTTAACGACGGCACGTGTTGCGACGGCCCGGGACGCGGTTGCCCACAACCCGAGTTACGTCGAGCGAGGTCCGCATCAACGTGCTCGCAGCTTTAATTATTATTATTTTAGCTGAGTGTGTGAATGCACATTGTGGAAAACTTTTACCTGAATTACATTCCCTGCCTAAATAAAGAGCATCTATAAAGTCACCAGCACAGGGGTCCTAACACGCACAGTCAAGACTGACACGTCTTCAAATAATAATAATATTGTTAATAATCATTGAAAATGAGAACTTGTCAAGTTATGACTTCAGTGCTGATGTTTAGCCACAGGGTGGCGCAGTTATTACATGAAGAGTAGACCTGAGGGCTTTAGTTCGAAGGAGGCTCAACATAGCCAGGCTCTGTGTTCATGATCCGGCTCAACAAAACCTATAGCCCCGGTCAGAGTTAACTGCTGTTATTTTCCGGTTATTGTCCGGCTCTGAGCTTTGTGCTCTGTGCGTGTTCACATCAAAGGAGCTGCGATCGAGAGCTGCCTATTTCAGCCAAGAGGAGCAAGCTGTTTTAATGGAGAGCTGTGAGGAATACAAAAAAGTGATCACAGCCAAATATGACAAGAGATGAGGCTAGCCTTTAATTTCTGACAGCTGAACATTGCACATCTTTATTAACCTTTATCCATTTAAACAAAATAAACAAGAGCAACAGCCGTCTTTTTTCTTTCTTTTTGAAAGGTGTTTTATATTGTTTTCATATTATTTAATGCTGTGCTGTACAAGCAAATCATATTGTCTCTGTATAATGACAGAGACCTTTTGGTAACATTCATAATACGGCCTGCGTCTTAGAGTGTACATCCCATTCACTTATGTCCTACTTTGCCCGGACTTCCAGTGTAACTCCTGGTCATTTCCCACCTACTTTCTCCATTTTCTCCAGCATAACTCACCACTTACCATAACTTAAAGCCAGTTACAATGTAATTCGCGAAACTTACTTCTGAATCAGTTTAAGTATATTGAATGAAGTAGGGTATACTGTACACTACAAACAAATGCTTTTGCTCTTTGCTCATGGCAGTTGTAACAAGTCATTTTCGTGTAAGTGTCAGAAGGCAAGCTTCACCCATATTCCAGGGATTTATTATGTTTTGTCTTACAGCCTACTTACTTGTATGATTTGGAATAAGAATATGTTGAGAAATGGATCTGTAGTATGGAAATTGTTTCATAACAGGACGGCTGGAATACAAAGCAAACTTACCTCTCTCATATGCACATTCATGGAAGTCTTGTATTGTCATCCCAGGACAAAACACAAACAATACAGTAATGAGTCATGCAGAGAGTTATTAAATGTTTTTATAACAGACGCAGAAACCACATTCTCTCATCCATACTCTGTAAGTACAACAATGTGAGGGTGTCACACATAGTGGTTGGATCACTCTTGATGAGAGATGTCCTTAGTGTGTAAGTAGAGCATACTTTTCCTGAAATTAGTGAGTAAGTAGAGCGTACTTTCCCTGGAAGTACAGACTTATAGTGAGGACCGGGCTGGATTATGAAATTAGCACTGTTCTCCTGTCCTTAGTGTGTACCTTGGCACTCAGATGTTAACCTTTGGAACACAGTTACTTCAGTGCTTCACAAGATAACAATTCAACCAGGACCGACTAATAAGGATGAAGAGAGACAGACTGAAAAATGAAATTACATAAAAGATATAAAATTTTAAAAAAGCCTCTTCCTGTCGGCCTCAGTGCAGGTCCCATACCATACTGTGATACAGAATGCCAGCAGGCTCTCGATACAAGAGTGTAGAAGGTCTTCATCAGTTTGGTGTCTTAATTGTTCTTCCTGAGGACCCTGGACGGACAATGTGGTGATCCCCTCACTGTTGGGCCCATGTCAGGATGACTGGAGATTGCAGTAAAACACACCCTGCCATACAGTCAAGAGTGAACATGTCAGACCTGTAATGTGACCTTGCATTTTGTTCATTTGAAAACAGCCAAAAGGTTGCAGGTGTACGGACAAAGTGGAGTATCATTTTTATGGTACTGACTGTATGGCAGGGTGTGTGTGTCATTATACAGAGACAATATGATTTGCTTGGACAGCACAGCATTAAATAATATGAAAACAATACAAAACACCTTTCAAAAAGAAAGAAAAAAACGACTGTTGCTCTCGTTTATTTTGTTTAAATGGATAAAGGTTAATAAAGATGTGCAATGTTCAGCTGTCAGAAATTAAAGGCTAGCCTCATCTCTTGTCATATTTGGCTGTGATCACTTTTTGTATTCCTCACAGCTCTCCATTAAAACAGCTTGCTCCTCTTGGCTGAAATAGGCAGCTCTCGATCGCAGCTCCTTTGATGTGAACACGCACAGAGCACAAAGCTCAGAGCCGGACAATAACCGGAAAATAACAGCAGTTAACTCTGACCGGGGCTATAGGTTTTGTTGAGCCGGATCATGAACACAGAGCCTGGCTATGTTGAGCCTCCTTCGTACTAAAGCCCTCAGGTCTACTCTTCATGTAATAACTGCGCCACCCTGTGGCTAAACATCAGCACTGAAGTCATAACTTGACAAGTTCTCATTTTCAATGATTATTAACAATATTATTGTGATTTGAAGCCGTGTCAGTCTTGACTGTGCGTGATGGTAATTGTAATTGTATTGTCATTTTTCATTGTAATTACACAAAATGTTTCTGTTGACTTGTTGACTGTACACGTGACATCTATTGCACGTCTGTCCGTCCTGGGAGAGGGATCCCTCCTCTGTGGCTCTTCCTGAGGTTTCTTCCACTTTTTTCCCTGTTAAAAGGGTTTTTTTGTGGGCAAGTTTTTCCTCACTCGAACCGAGGTTCTAAGGACAGAGGGTGTCACTCCCTGTACAGATTGTGAAGCCCTCCGAGGCAAAATGTATTTTGCGACTTTGGGCTATACAAATAAAATTTGATTTGATTTGATTTGATTTGATGGGGACCTCTGCTGGTGACTTTATAGATGCTCTTTATTTAGGCAGGGAATGTAATTCGGTAAAAGTTTTCCACAGTGTGCATTCACACACTCAGCTAAAATAATAATAATTATGTATCACGTTCCCCAAAACAACCAGCTGTTATAGTTTCACTCGACTAAAATAAATGTGAACCACACATGGCTGTAGAAAGAGAACGGTAGCCTATATTAGTGTATGAAAAATAAGTTTATTTATTTATTTATTTATTTACTTTATTATGCATGATAATAAGTTAGCACGCTACTTTTATTTTGAAGTTGTTACATGCCACTTCCGCTTCCGGTCTGTCCGCCGTCATATTAATAAATGAGAAACAAAAAACGAAAAAAGGAATTTGCAAAAACCAAATTTGGGCCGTTATTTAGTATTGGTTTTTTTGTTTTTTCGTTTTTTGACGCTGAGAGCAAAATCCGTTTTTCCGTATTTGGTTTAAAACGAAAAAAGGAAAGGGGGCGCTGTTTCCGTATTTTCGTATTTTGGTTTCGTCTGCAATAAAATTTGGTTACCTGAACCACAAAGAGTTTTTGTGCACAACTACGTCCAAAAGAAAACACAGCGCAACTTGTAAATTCTGTGAAGCAACGGTAACGGAGACGGCTGGGACAACGTCCAACTTTTATCGGCACTTAGAGAGGAAGCATAAGAAAGGTAAGCTAAGTGTAAATAAGATTTAGTGAATAGCCTACTAGCTAAACACGTTTGCTAACCATGTGTATACTGTATGCTTCAGGACACCGGTTTCATTTGCTTGCCGGTTATTTACCCCCTTGCTAGGCACACAAGCATATTAGCACATTACCTCACTGCATTAACTTTGTGTGAGAGTGAGGAGTCAGGCCATGTGTCTTATTCCTACGTTACGTTTTTTTCTTGTGATAAAAAATTACGAGACAGGTGACGTAAAGCTATGTAGCTAATGTGTATATAGTTATGTTACATCAACTACGCTGGTGAGAGAGCTATAGTCAGCAGTCTCCAGAGTGGAGACAGAGTAACATTAATGCTCACCTTTCATACATACATATAATATAATTCAACAAAAGAGGCGAATTAACAGGAATCTTCATTTGTTTTCTGTGGGAGGTTTTATGGGAATGTGGATTACTTAAAGATCTATTTGCTTATGGTTTGCATGTTCCACATTTTTTCATAAGTGTGTCATGCACTGTGGGACACTGGTCTGGTCTTGGTCTCGCCCTGCCTCGGTCTTGGTCTTGTCTCGGTCTCGACCCCTCAAAGTCTTGGTCTTTTCTTGGTCTCGATACACTGTGGTCTTGGTCTCGACTTGGTCTCCGTTTAGGTGGACTACAACACTACCAGACACCCAGATCGAGACAGAGGCACCAGACAGGCAGACAGAGACACAGACAGACACGGAGACAGCGAAACAGATAGACAGACACACAGACAGGTACCCAGACAGACAGACAGAGAACAGACAGACACCCAGAAAAAGACACAGACAGACAGACACCCAGACAGAGACACAGACATATAGACAGGGAGAGACCGAGACAAATAGACAGAGACACAGACAGACACCCAGAAAAAGACTCAGACAGACATGCAGACAGCAAAACAGAGACAGACAAAGACACAGACAGACACCCAGACAGAGAAGCAAACACCCAGGCAGACAGAGACACAGACAGACACCCAGGCAAACAGAAACACAGACAGACACCCAGACAGGCAGAAAGACCCACAGAAAAAGACACAGACAGACAGACAGAACACAGACAGAAACGGACATCCAGACAGACACAGACACAGACAGACACAGACACCCACCTAGACAAACAGACAGACAGACACCCACCCAGACAGAGACAGACACCCAGACAGACAGACATCCAAATAGACAGACATCCAATTAGACAGACACCCAAATAGACAGAGACACAGGCAGACACACAGACAGAGACACAGACAGACAGAAACCCAGACAGACAGAGAGACACACAGACAGACAGAGAGACACCCAAACAGATAGACAGACACCCAGGCAGACAGAGACACAGATAGATAGACAAACAGATAGACAGACAGACAGAGAGACAGACAGACAGAGACGGAGACAGACAGACAGACAGACACCCAGCCAGACAGACACTCAGACAGACAGTCATACAGACACCCAGACAGACAGAGATACATACAGACAGATGGACAGACAGACAGACACCCAGAAAAAGACACAGACAGACACACAGACAGAGACATGGACAGACTGACACCCAGACAGACAGACGGACACCTAAACAGATAGACACAGACGGACAGTCAGACACCCAGACAGAGACACACACAAAAACAACAGACAGACAGACAGACACTCCGACAGACAGTCAGACAGACACCCAGACAGACAGACAGGAAGACAGATAGACACCCAGACAGACACGCAACAGCAAAACAGACAGACAGACAGAGAAACAGACAGACAGAGACATAGACAGACACCCAGAAAAAGATACAGACAGACAGATAGTCCGACAGACACCCAGACAGACAGAGACACAGACACCTACCCAGACAGACAGACAGACACCCAGAGAGACAGACACAGACACGTAGACAGTGAAACAGATAGACAGACAGAGAAACAGAAAAAGACACAGACAGACAGACAGACTAACACCAAGACAGACAGAGACACGGAAAAACACCCAGGCAGACAGAGACACATACAGTTAGACAGAGAGATAGACAGACAGACAGACAGAGACAGAGACAGATACCCAGAAAAAGACACAGACAGACAGACACCCAGACAGACAGAGACACATCCAGACAGACACAGAGACACAGACCGACAGACAGACACCCAGACAGACAGACACCCAGACAGACGGACACCCAGACAGACACCCAGACAGACGGACACCCAGACAGACACAGAGACACAGACCGACAGACAGACACCCGACAGACAGACACCCAGACAGAGACACAGTCAGACACCCAGACAGACAGAGACACAGAAAGACACCCAGAAAAAGATATAGACAGAAGACAGACAGACAGACAGACAGAGACACAGACACATACAGACAGATAGATAGACAGATATGTAGACAGAGAGATACCCAGAAAAAAACACAGACAGACAGACAGATAGACAGACAGAGACATGGACAGACTGACACCCAGACAGAGACACACACAAAAACAACAGACAGACAGAAAGATAGACAGACACTCAGACAGACACCCAGACAGACAGACAGAGAGGCAGACAGAGACACTGACAGACAGATAGACAGACAGACACCCAGAAAAAGACACAGACAGACTGAAACCCAGAAAGACAGACGACACTCAGACAGACAGACAGACAGACGGACACCCAAACAGACAGACAGACAACCAGACAGACAGAGACACAGACAGAGAAACAGACAGACACCCAGGTAGACAGAGACACAGACAGACAGGTCAGAGACATAGACAGACTGACACCCAGACAGACAGAGACACGGAAAGACAACTAGGGAGACAGAGACACATACAGATTGACAGAGAGATAGATAAACAGACAGGCAGACAGAAAGACACCCCAGAAAAAGACACAGACAGACACACACCCAGACAGACAGATACACAGACAGATAGACAGAGACACAGACAGACAGATAGTTAGACAGGTAGACAGATAGACAGACAGACAGACACCCAGACAGACAGACAGACACAGACAGACACGCAGACAGCTAAACAGACAGATACACAGACACACAGACAGAGAAACAGACACCCAGACTGACAGAGACACAGACACCCACCCAGACAGACAGACACGTAGACAGCGAAACAGATAGACAGACAGAGGCACAGACAGAGAAACAGAAAAAGACACTGACAGACAGAGGCACAGACAGAGACACAGACAGACTGGCACCAAGACAGACAGAGACATGGAAAAACACCCAGGCAGACAGAGACACATACAGTTAGACAGAGAGATAGACAAACAGACAGAGACACAGACAGACAGACAGAGACACAGAAATATACCCAGAAAAAGACACAGAGAGACACCCACCCAGACAGACAAAGCCAAAGACAGACAGACACCCAGACAGACAGATAGACAGACACCCACACAGGCAGACACCCAGGGGACACCCAGGGAGACACCCAGGCAGACTCAGAGATACAGACAGGCACCCAGGCAGACAGACACCCAAACGGGCAGACAACCAAACAGACAGACAGACAGACAGATAGACATCCAAATAGACAGACACCCAAATAGAATGAGACACAGACAGACAGACACCCAAACAGACAGACACCCAGACAGACAGAGACATAGAAAGACACCGAGGCAGACAGAGACACAGAAAGACACCCAGAAAAAGACACCGTCAGACAGACACAGACACAGACAGACACCCAGACAGACAGACACACCCAGACAGACAGACAGACAGACAGTCACAAACAGACACCCAGACAGAAAGACAGACAGACACCTAGACAGACAGGGACACGGACAGACACCCAGACCGACAGAGACACAGACAGACACCCAGACACCCAAGCAGACAGAGACACAGACAGACAGAAAGATAGACAGACATCCAGACACTGACAGACAGATAGATAGACAGACAGACACCCAGAAAAAGACACAGACAGACAGAGACATGGACAGACTGACACCCAGACAGACAGACGGACACCTAAACAGACATACAAACAGACAACCAGACAGACAGAGACACGGACAGACAGACAGACAGACACCCAGACAGAGACGCACACAAAAACAACAGATAGACAGACAGACACTCAGATAGACTGACACCAAGAGAGACAGAGACACGGAAAGACACCCAGGCAGACAGAGACACATACATTTAGACAGAGAGATAGACAAACAGACAGAGACACAGACAGACACCCAAACAGACAGAGACACAGACAGAAAGACACCCAGAAAAAGACATAGACAGAAAGACAGACACCCAGACAGACACACACAGACACAGACAGACATCCAGACAGAGTCAGAGACACCCAGACAGACTCAGAGACACAGACAGACAGATAGACAGACAGAGAGACACCCAGGCAGACAGAGACACAGAAAGACACCCAGAAAAAGACACAGCCAGACAGACAGGCACCCACGCATAGAAATAGACAGAGACACAGACAGACACCCAGACAAACAGAGAGACACCAAAACAGACAGACAGACAGACAGACAGACAGACAGACAGAGAGACACCCAAATAGACAGACACCCAGACAGACAGAGACACAGACAGACACATAGACAGACAGAGACACAGACAGACACCCAGACAGACAGAGATTCAGGCAGCCAGACAGAAAGACACCCAGAAAAAGACACAGCCAGACAGACAGGCACCCACGCATAGAAATAGACAGAGACACAGACAGACACCCAGACAAACAGAGAGACACCCAAACAGACAGACAGACAGACAGAGAGACACCCAAATAGACAGACACCCAGACAGACACATAGACAGACAGACACCCAGACAGAGACACAGAAAGACACCCAGAAAAAGACACAGACAGAGAGACTGACAGACAGACAAAGACACAGACAGAGACAAACATCCACACAAATAAAGACATAGAGAGACACCCAGACAGACAGGCTGACTTCCAGACAGACAGAGGCACAGACAGACACACAGACATCCAAATAGACAGACACCTAAATAGACAGACACCCAGACAGACACCCAAACAGACAAACACCCAAACAGACAGACACCCAGACAGACAGAGACATAGACAGACACCCAGGCAGACAGAGACACAGGCACACACCCAGAAAAAGACAGAAGACAGACAGACACACAGAGACATGGACAGACAGACACCCAGGCAGACAGAGACACGGAAAGACACCTAGAAAAGGACACAGACACCCAGACAGACAGAGATACGGACAGAGATACAGACAGATAGACACCCAGACAGACAGAGATTCAGGCAGCCAGACAGAAAGACAGACAGAGACACAGAAAGACACTCAGACATAGACCCAGATAGACACCCAGGCAGACAGAGAAACAGAAAGACACCCAGGAAAATACACAGACAGACAGACACCCGGACAGAGTGAGACCGAGACAGATAGACAGACACCCACCTAGACAGACACCCAGACAGACAGACAGACACCCACCCAGACACCCAAACAGACAGACAGAGACACACACAGACACCCAGACAGAGACACAGACAGACGCCCAGACAGAGACACAGACAGACAGAGAGACAGAGACACAGACCGACACCTAGGCAGACAGAGAAACAGAAAGTCACCCAGGAAAAGACACAGACAGACAGACACCCAGAGAGACAGACAGACAGACAGACATAGACACAGACACCCAGGCTGACAGAGACAGAGATAGATAGACAGGCAGATAGACAGCTGGACAGACAGACAGACAGACGGACACACAGACACACAGACACAGACAGACAGACACCCAGACAGAGACAGAGACAGAGACAGAGACACAAACAGATAGACAAACAGACAGACAGACAGACACACAAACACACAGACAGACAGACAGACAAACAGACAGAGACACGGGCAGACAACCAGCCAGACAGAGACATAGACCCAGGCAGACAGAGACACAGACAGACAGACAGACAGATAGACAGACAGACAGAGACTGAGACAGATAGACAGACACCCACCCAAACAGACACCCAGACAGACAGAGACACAGAAAGACACGCAGAAAAAGACACAGACAGACACTGAGACAGACAGAGTCACAGACAGACAGAGAGATAGACAGACAACACCCAGACAGACAGATACACAGACAGATACACAGACAGACAGACAGACAGAGACACAGAGATAGACACCCAGACAGACAGACACATACAGACAGACAGATAGAGACACAGACAGACCCCAGACAGATAGACTTCTGCTAGATACTGAAACCTCAGATGAGCTTTTGTTGGAGAGGTCGAACATTGCCTGCTCAAATGAGGCAGAACGAAGAAATCAAAACAGGTATAGCATGTAGCACCCTGTAGCCAGCTAAAAGTGTAAGTGTAGTTCAGTCAGAAGATCCACCATCTACAAAGTGCTCTGTAAAAGAAGCTGAAGCTAAGGTACCGTCTGAATTGATGACAGAGTTAGCAGAACTTAAGACAGGTGTTGGTTCTCTTAAGGGTCTTAGTGCAGAAATAGCTTAGATTAGAGAGACATTACAGCAGCCTATGTTTCAGTCCCAGGCCTATGGCTCACCTTCAGCGAGGATGCCAGGTAGAGACCCCCAGCCAGTTCCCCAGTTGCAGTATTATAGCAGCCAGAGCCAGCCCCAACCACCGGCTCCCACACAGCCCCAGTAATCCCCTCACCTGTACACCAACCACTCTGCTCATGTCCCAAGGAGGTGCTTTGTCTGCCAGCAGACCAGATCAGATGAACATTGTACACACTGCTACCAATGCAGGAGTGGAGAACATTTCCAAGCTGGATGTAAAATCAGAGGAGTCAGACCATCAAGAGAGGCCCCTTTTAATCAAGAGAGGGTTACCACTGAGGACAAGTGTAAGATGACACAACCATGTTGTTTCAGCCAGATCTGAACCCCCAGTGGCCAGATGGTCTTGAGTTCTATGACACATAAGTCAGAGTCAAGAAAGGTGTTTTTCCAGTCATCACTGTTGATGTTTCTAACCAAATGACTGACTGTGTTACCTGCCCAGATTCTTGAAAAGGCTTCAACACCAGCTACAGTGAACCATACCAGCATCCAGACCCCATGTAATGCTACTGAACAGTGGGATCCACATGTAGATGTAAGTCACTTGAAAGAACAGAGACAGGTAGTTAGACAAATGCTTAGAGAAGAGTGCCATTCCTTCTCAAGATCAGACAATGATATTGGCTGTATTGAAAGACTGATTGACAGATAAATAGAGAGAGACAGAGAGACACAGATGCACGGCAGCAGCAAAGCATTAACTAGTAATAATATTTGTAGTGGACGTTGTGCAGGACCACAGCAGCCATCCATGAGAACCTGCTGGACAAGAGAGCACAGAAACTCTGGGGAAGAAGTTTAGTTAGTAACATGCATGAGTAAAGGGAGATGTGATTACATCTTCAACCAATACCTTACCTGACTAGGCATGACCCTGAAAGAGAGAGAGAGAGAGGAGGGAGAGTCCCCCGGCAGTCTAGTCCTATAGCAGCATAACTAAGGGATGACCTGAGCCAGCCCTAACTATAAGCTCTATCAAAAAGGAAAGTCCTAAGTCTACTCTTAAAAGCGCTGACCGTATCTGTCTCCCGAACCCAAAATGGTAGTTTGTTCCACAGAAGAGGAGCTTGATAGCTGAAAGCTCTGGCTCCCAATCTACTTTTGGAAACTATAGGAACCACAAGGAACCCAGCATTCTGAGAGTTCAGTGTTCTAGAGGGGTAGTAAGGTACTATGAGCTCTTTTAGATATGATGGTGTCTGACCATGAAGAGCTTTGTATGTAAGGAGAAGAATTTTAAATTCTATTCTAGATTTAACAGGTAGCCAATGCAAAGAAGCCAAATGGGAGAAATATGATCTCTGATCTTGGTTCCTTTCAGAACACGTGCAGCAGCATTCTGAATTAGCTGCAAAGTCCTCAGAGACTTATTGGAGCAGCCTAACAACAAAGAGTTACAGTAGTCCAGCCTAGAAGTAACATATGCGTGGACTGGTTTTTCTGCATCCACTTGAAATACAATGCGTCTGATTTTGACGATGTTATGTAAGTGGAAGAAAGCAGTCCTCGAAATTTGTTTTATGCGGACATTAAAGGACAAATCCTGATCAAAAACAACTCCAAGATTCTTTACGGTGGAGCTGGAGGCCAGGGTGATCCCGTCCCGTTTGGGTCCAATTACAAGAACTTCAGTTTTGTCTGAATTTAACATCAGAAAATTGTAGGTCATCTAACCTTGTATGTCCTTAAGGCATGCTTGAAGTTTAGTTAACTGATTGGTTTCATCAGGCCTGATCATGTCGTGAAGAAAACTCCCCAAAACTTAATGAAATAACAACACGGAGACAGCTGCTTGCGAATCCGAACGTAACTTTACTTCACATCTTCACAACCTTTTATTACCATCCTTACATCACTGTTACATAGTCAAATGGACCCAACCATCCTGTACTTTCTTATAATCACGTAGTCAGTGTTCTGAGTGTCATGCAAATGTAGTGCTGTCTGTGTGTTTTCCATGAGTGTGTATGGTGTGTGTGTGTGCTCGACTCCCTAATGTGGTCAAGGCCGACCTGAAAACAGACTGACTGAATGTTATCTGGTGGCACAGGAACATTTAATACTGTCCTAGCTGTGTCATCTGTGTGTCTGTATGTTTGTGTGTTTTGTGTGTCTATGTGTGTGCTTTGTGTGTCTATGTGTGTGCTTTTATTATATTCCATTTAAAAGTATATATGTGTCAACTTCAAATAAAGAATGGCAGTCTCTTACATTACAGCCTTCTGATTTAGAACTATTCTTCATCAAAACCCATAAAGAAAGGGGATGGTAAAAAAATTATTTCACATTTATATAAATTACTACAGACAAATGTAACAGGAAGCTCTCTTGGAATAAAGGAAAAGTGGGAATTAGAAATGAATGTTGTGATTGAAGACCAAATTTGGGAAGAAGTGTGTGAGAATGGGCATAAACTGACCAGCAGCCCCACATGGAAAAATTCATATGGAAAGTGAATCTCCACTTTTTCAAAGCTCCATTTATCATCTCCAAATTTGACAAAACAAAGACACATTTTTGCTGGAGACAATGCGGACAAATTGGAGATCACACACATATTTTCTGGGATTGTCGGAGGGGATCCGGCGGAACTTTCTAACACCTTACAAATTAGTATAAAGAATGACCCGCTGATCTTTGTTCTTGGAGTGCTTCCCTATGACTTTTTATGTAAAGAAAAAATGTACCTACTCAAAATTCTCATAATGGTGGCAAAAAAGATGATAACTATGTCCTGGTGTAAACCATTACCCCCAACCGTTGACCAATGGAAGGAGCGAGTTAGGGGCGGCGTTTAGCTCAGTTGGTAGAGCAGCCGCCCCATGTGCAAAGGCTCAGTCATTGCTGTGGAAGCCAGGGTTTGAATCTCTCTCTCCCCACATTCCTGTCACTCTTCAGCTGTCTCTATCAAAATAAGCTTGAAAAGGCCAAAAAAATCATCTTTAAAAAAAAAAAAAAAATGGAAGGAGCAACTTATCAGGTATACACAATGGAAAAAATAACGGCAAAGCTCAACCTCGACATGGCCTTATTCAAGAGGATGTGGAACCCACTAATTAACTACCTTACTTTGGCCTAACATACAGGAC
>JADEYK010001944.1:0-30515 GCA_015710095.1 Argyrosomus japonicus
CCATTTCAATTTTTAAATTTTTAGCACTTTTGAGCTTTAACTCATCCAAGACGATTTATTCGTGTCGACTTCAAATGGGTCAGTACACTCATGAGGAGGTGCTTAAATCTAAATTGTGCTCTGCATATCTCTACGTCAAACGGCTTGGCCATACCATGGCCTCAAACTCGGCCATTTTAACCGAATTGTTAAAACTGTGATGTCATTTTAGGGTTCTATTTTAATTAACTCCTCCTACAAGCTTTTCTCGGATCTGCTTCAAATTTGGTCAATGCAGTCATAACATTGTGCTCTATCTAAATTTGCTCTGCGTGACTCTACATTGAAAGGCGTGCCGTACCATGCCCTCAAAGTCGGCCATTTGGACCGAATTTTATGCTACCTCATATGCTGCTGACTCCATATGCTGGACCATGTGGCAATCACACACTACTCTAATTACACCCCATTAATATGGCGCACCTACACGGCACGTGTTACAACGGCACATGTCAGACGGCACGTTTCACGACAGCATGTATAACGACGGCATTGTGTTACGACGGCACATGTTAAGACGGCACGTGTTGCGACGGCCGGGACGCGGTTTACCACAACCCGAGTTACGTCAGAGCGAGGTCCGCATCAACGCTGCTCGCGCTTTAATTATTATTATTTTAGCTGAGTGTGTGAATGCACATTGTGGAAAACTTTTACCTGAATTACATTCCCTGCCTAAATAAAGAGCATCTATAAAGTCACCAGCAGAGGGGTCCCTAACACGCACAGTCAAGACTGACACGTCTTCAAATAATAATAATATTGTTAATAATCATTGAAAATGAGAACTTGTCAAGTTATGACTTCAGTGCTGATGTTTAGCCACAGGGTGGCGCAGTTATTACATGAAGAGTAGACCTGAGGGCTTTAGTTCGAAGGAGGCTCAACATAGCCAGGCTCTGTGTTCATGATCCGGCTCAACAAAACCTATAGCCCCGGTCAGAGTTAACTGCTGTTATTTTCCGGTTATTGTCCGGCTCTGAGCTTTGTGCTCTGTGCGTGTTCACATCAAAGGAGCTGCGATCGAGAGCTGCCTATTTCAGCCAAGAGGAGCAAGCTGTTTTAATGGAGAGCTGTGAGGAATACAAAAAAGTGATCACAGCCAAATATGACAAGAGATGAGGCTAGCCTTTAATTTCTGACAGCTGAACATTGCACATCTTTATTAACCTTTATCCATTTAAACAAAATAAACAAGAGCAACAGCCGTCTTTTTTCTTTCTTTTTGAAAGGTGTTTTATATTGTTTTCATATTATTTAATGCTGTGCTGTACAAGCAAATCATATTGTCTCTGTATAATGACAGAGACCTTTTGGTAACATTCATAATACGGCCTGCGTCTTAGAGTGTACATCCCATTCACTTATGTCCTACTTTGCCCGGACTTCCAGTGTAACTCCTGGTCATTTCCCACCTACTTTCTCCATTTTCTCCAGCATAACTCACCACTTACCATAACTTAAGCCAGTTACAATGTAATTCGCGAAACTTACTTCTGAATCAGTTTAAGTATATTGAATGAAGTAGGGTATACTGTACACTACAAACAAATGCTTTTGCTCTTTGCTCATGGCAGTTGTAACAAGTCATTTTCGTGTAAGTGTCAGAAGGCAAGCTTCACCCATATTCCAGGGATTTATTATGTTTTGTCTTACAGCCTACTTACTTGTATGATTTGGAATAAGAATATGTTGAGAAATGGATCTGTAGTATGGAAATTGTTTCATAACAGGACGGCTGGAATACAAAGCAAACTTACCTCTCTCATATGCACATTCATGGAAGTCTTGTATTGTCATCCCAGGACAAAACACAAACAATACAGTAATGAGTCATGCAGAGAGTTATTAAATGTTTTTATAACAGACGCAGAAACCACATTCTCTCATCCATACTCTGTAAGTACAACAATGTGAGGGTGTCACACATAGTGGTTGGATCACTCTTGATGAGAGATGTCCTTAGTGTGTAAGTAGAGCATACTTTTCCTGAAATTAGTGAGTAAGTAGAGCGTACTTTCCCTGGAAGTACAGACTTATAGTGAGGACCGGGCTGGATTATGAAATTAGCACTGTTCTCCTGTCCTTAGTGTGTACCTTGGCACTCAGATGTTAACCTTTGGAACACAGTTACTTCAGTGCTTCACAAGATAACAATTCAACCAGGACCGACTAATAAGGATGAAGAGAGACAGACTGAAAAATGAAATTACATAAAAGATATAAAATTTTAAAAAAGCCTCTTCCTGTCGGCCTCAGTGCAGGTCCCATACCATACTGTGATACAGAATGCCAGCAGGCTCTCGATACAAGAGTGGTAGAAGGTCTTCATCAGTTTGGTGTCTTAATTGTTCTTCCTGAGGACCCTGGACGGACAATGTGGTGATCCCCCTCACTGTTGGGCCCATGTCAGGATGACTGGAGATTGCAGTAAAACACACCCTGCCATACAGTCAAGAGTGAACATGTCAGACCCTGTAATGTGACCTTGCATTTTGTTCATTTGAAAACAGCCAAAAGGTTGCAGGTGTACGGACAAAGTGGAGTATCATTTTTATGGTACTGACTGTATGGCAGGGTGTGTGTGTCATTATACAGAGACAATATGATTTGCTTGGACAGCACAGCATTAAATAATATGAAAACAATACAAAACACCTTTCAAAAAGAAAGAAAAAAACGACTGTTGCTCTCGTTTATTTTGTTTAAATGGATAAAGGTTAATAAAGATGTGCAATGTTCAGCTGTCAGAAATTAAAGGCTAGCCTCATCTCTTGTCATATTTGGCTGTGATCACTTTTTTGTATTCCTCACAGCTCTCCATTAAAACAGCTTGCTCCTCTTGGCTGAAATAGGCAGCTCTCGATCGCAGCTCCTTTGATGTGAACACGCACAGAGCACAAAGCTCAGAGCCGGACAATAACCGGAAAATAACAGCAGTTAACTCTGACCGGGGCTATAGGTTTTGTTGAGCCGGATCATGAACACAGAGCCTGGCTATGTTGAGCCTCCTTCGTACTAAAGCCCTCAGGTCTACTCTTCATGTAATAACTGCGCCACCCTGTGGCTAAACATCAGCACTGAAGTCATAACTTGACAAGTTCTCATTTTCAATGATTATTAACAATATTATTGTGATTTGAAGCCGTGTCAGTCTTGACTGTGCGTGATGGTAATTGTAATTGTATTGTCATTTTTCATTGTAATTACACAAAATGTTTCTGTTGACTTGTTGACTGTACACGTGACATCTATTGCACGTCTGTCCGTCCTGGGAGAGGGATCCCTCCTCTGTGGCTCTTCCTGAGGTTTCTTCCACTTTTTTCCCTGTTAAAAGGGTTTTTTGTGGGCAAGTTTTTCCTCACTCGAACCGAGGGTCTAAGGACAGAGGGTGTCACTCCCTGTACAGATTGTGAAGCCCTCCGAGGCAAAATGTATTTTGCGACTTTGGGCTATACAAATAAAATTTGATTTGATTTGATTTGATTTGATGGGGACCTCTGCTGGTGACT
The DNA here is from genome assembly GCA_015710095.1 of Argyrosomus japonicus. Classification (NCBI taxonomy): domain Eukaryota; kingdom Metazoa; phylum Chordata; class Actinopteri; family Sciaenidae; genus Argyrosomus; species Argyrosomus japonicus. The sequence goes on from JADEYK010001944.1 coordinate 3,552, forward strand.
TTATAGATGCTCTTTATTTAGGCAGGGAATGTAATTCGGTAAAAGTTTTCCACAGTGTGCATTCACACACTCAGCTAAAATAATAATAATTATGTATCACGTTCTCCCAAAACAACCAGCTGTTATAGTTTCACTCGACTAAAATAAATGTGAACCACACATGGCTGTAGAAAGAGAACGGTAGCCTATATTAGTGTATGAAAATAAGTTTATTTATTTATTTATTTATTTTACTTTATTATGCATGATAATAAGTTAGCACGCTACTTTTATTTTGAAGTTGTTACATGCCACTTCCGCTTCCGGTCTGTCCGCCGTCATATTAATAAATGAGAAACAAAAAACGAAAAAAGGAATTTGCAAAAACCAAATTTGGGCCGTTATTTAGTATTGGTTTTTTTGTTTTTTCGTTTTTTGACGCTGAGAGCAAAATCCGTTTTTCCGTATTTGGTTTAAAACGAAAAAAGGAAAGGGGGCGCTGTTTCCGTATTTTCGTATTTTGGTTTCGTCTGCAATAAAATTTGGTTACCTGAACCACAAAGAGTTTTTGTGCACAACTACGTCCAAAAGAAAACACAGCGCAACTTGTAAATTCTGTGAAGCAACGGTAACGGAGACGGCTGGGACAACGTCCAACTTTTATCGGCACTTAGAGAGGAAGCATAAAGAAAGGTAAGCTAAGTGTAAATAAGATTTAGTGAATAGCCTACTAGCTAAACACGTTTGCTAACCATGTGTATACTGTATGCTTCAGGACACCGGTTTCATTTGCTTGCCGGTTATTTACCCCCTTGCTAGGCACACAAGCATATTAGCACATTACCTCACTGCATTAACTTTGTGTGAGAGTGAGGAGTCAGGCCATGTGTCTTATTCCTACGTTACGTTTTTTCTTGTGATAAAAAATTACGAGACAGGTGACGTAAAGCTATGTAGCTAATGTGTATATAGTTATGTTACATCAACTACGCTGGTGAGAGAGCTATAGTCAGCAGTCTCCAGAGTGGAGACAGAGTAACATTAATGCTCACCTTTCATACATACATATAATATAATTCAACAAAAGAGGCGAATTAACAGGAATCTTCATTTGTTTTCTGTGGGAGGTTTTATGGGAATGTGGATTACTTAAAGATCTATTTGCTTATGGTTTGCATGTTCCACATTTTTTCATAAGTGTGTCATGCACTGTGGGACACTGGTCTGGTCTTGGTCTCGCCCTGCCTCGGTCTTGGTCTTGTCTCGGTCTCGACCCCTCAAAGTCTTGGTCTTTTCTTGGTCTCGATACACTGTGGTCTTGGTCTCGACTTGGTCTCCGTTTAGGTGGACTACAACACTACCAGACACCCAGATCGAGACAGAGGCACCAGACAGGCAGACAGAGACACAGACAGACACGGAGACAGCGAAACAGATAGACAGACACACAGACAGGTACCCAGACAGACAGACAGAGAACAGACAGACACCCAGAAAAAGACACAGACAGACAGACACCCAGACAGAGACACAGACATATAGACAGGGAGAGACCGAGACAAATAGACAGAGACACAGACAGACACCCAGAAAAAGACTCAGACAGACATGCAGACAGCAAAACAGAGACAGACAAAGACACAGACAGACACCCAGACAGAGAAGCAAACACCCAGGCAGACAGAGACACAGACAGACACCCAGGCAAACAGAAACACAGACAGACACCCAGACAGGCAGAAAGACCCACAGAAAAAGACACAGACAGACAGACAGAGACACAGACAGAAACGGACATCCAGACAGACACAGACACAGACAGACACAGACACCCACCTAGACAAACAGACAGACAGACACCCACCCAGACAGAGACAGACACCCAGACAGACAGACATCCAAATAGACAGACATCCAATTAGACAGACACCCAAATAGACAGAGACACAGGCAGACACACAGACAGAGACACAGACAGACAGAAACCCAGACAGACAGAGAGACACACAGACAGACAGAGAGACACCCAAACAGATAGACAGACACCCAGGCAGACAGAGACACAGATAGATAGACAAACAGATAGACAGACAGACAGAGAGACAGACAGACAGAGACGGAGACAGACAGACAGACAGACACCCAGCCAGACAGACACTCAGACAGACAGTCATACAGACACCCAGACAGACAGAGATACATACAGACAGATGGACAGACAGACAGACACCCAGAAAAAGACACAGACAGACACACAGACAGAGACATGGACAGACTGACACCCAGACAGACAGACGGACACCTAAACAGATAGACACAGACGGACAGTCAGACACCCAGACAGAGACACACACAAAAACAACAGACAGACAGACAGACACTCCGACAGACAGTCAGACAGACACCCAGACAGACAGACAGGAAGACAGATAGACACCCAGACAGACACGCAGACAGCAAAACAGACAGACAGACAGAGAAACAGACAGACAGAGACATAGACAGACACCCAGAAAAAGATACAGACAGACAGATAGTCCGACAGACACCCAGACAGACAGAGACACAGACACCTACCCAGACAGACAGACAGACACCCAGAGAGACAGACACAGACACGTAGACAGTGAAACAGATAGACAGACAGAGAAACAGAAAAAGACACAGACAGACAGACAGACTAACACCAAGACAGACAGAGACACGGAAAAACACCCAGGCAGACAGAGACACATACAGTTAGACAGAGAGATAGACAGACAGACAGACAGAGACAGAGACAGATACCCAGAAAAAGACACAGACAGACAGACACCCAGACAGACAGAGACACATCCAGACAGACACAGAGACACAGACCGACAGACAGACACCCAGACAGACAGACACCCAGACAGACGGACACCCAGACAGACACCCAGACAGACGGACACCCAGACAGACACAGAGACACAGACCGACAGACAGACACCCAGACAGACAGACACCCAGACAGAGACACAGTCAGACACCCAGACAGACAGAGACACAGAAAGACACCCAGAAAAAGATATAGACAGAAAGACAGACAGACAGACAGACAGAGACACAGACACATACAGACAGATAGATAGACAGATATATAGACAGAGAGATACCCAGAAAAAAACACAGACAGACAGACAGATAGACAGACAGAGACATGGACAGACTGACACCCAGACAGAGACACACACAAAAACAACAGACAGACAGAAAGATAGACAGACACTCAGACAGACACCCAGACAGACAGACAGAGAGGCAGACAGAGACACTGACAGACAGATAGACAGACAGACACCCAGAAAAAGACACAGACAGACTGAAACCCAGAAAGACAGACGGACACTCAGACAGACAGACAGACAGACGGACACCCAAACAGACAGACAGACAACCAGACAGACAGAGACACAGACAGAGAAACAGACAGACACCCAGGTAGACAGAGACACAGACAGACAGGTCAGAGACATAGACAGACTGACACCCAGACAGACAGAGACACGGAAAGACAACTAGGGAGACAGAGACACATACAGATTGACAGAGAGATAGATAAACAGACAGGCAGACAGAAAGACACCCAGAAAAAGACACAGACAGACACACACCCAGACAGACAGATACACAGACAGATAGACAGAGACACAGACAGACAGATAGTTAGACAGGTAGACAGATAGACAGACAGACAGACACCCAGACAGACAGACAGACACAGACAGACACGCAGACAGCTAAACAGACAGATACACAGACACACAGACAGAGAAACAGACACCCAGACTGACAGAGACACAGACACCCACCCAGACAGACAGACACGTAGACAGCGAAACAGATAGACAGACAGAGGCACAGACAGAGAAACAGAAAAAGACACTGACAGACAGAGGCACAGACAGAGACACAGACAGACTGGCACCAAGACAGACAGAGACATGGAAAAACACCCAGGCAGACAGAGACACATACAGTTAGACAGAGAGATAGACAAACAGACAGAGACACAGACAGACAGACAGAGACACAGAAATATACCCAGAAAAAGACACAGAGAGACACCCACCCAGACAGACAAAGCCAAAGACAGACAGACACCCAGACAGACAGATAGACAGACACCCACACAGGCAGACACCCAGGGGACACCCAGGGAGACACCCAGGCAGACTCAGAGATACAGACAGGCACCCAGGCAGACAGACACCCAAACGGGCAGACAACCAAACAGACAGACAGACAGACAGATAGACATCCAAATAGACAGACACCCAAATAGAATGAGACACAGACAGACAGACACCCAAACAGACAGACACCCAGACAGACAGAGACATAGAAAGACACCGAGGCAGACAGAGACACAGAAAGACACCCAGAAAAAGACACCGTCAGACAGACACAGACACAGACAGACACCCAGACAGACAGACACACCCAGACAGACAGACAGACAGAGTCACAAACAGACACCCAGACAGAAAGACAGACAGACACCTAGACAGACAGGGACACGGACAGACACCCAGACCGACAGAGACACAGACAGACACCCAGACACCCAAGCAGACAGAGACACAGACAGACAGAAAGATAGACAGACATCCAGACACTGACAGACAGATAGATAGACAGACAGACACCCAGAAAAAGACACAGACAGACAGAGACATGGACAGACTGACACCCAGACAGACAGACGGACACCTAAACAGACATACAAACAGACAACCAGACAGACAGAGACACGGACAGACAGACAGACAGACACCCAGACAGAGACGCACACAAAAACAACAGATAGACAGACAGACACTCAGATAGACTGACACCAAGAGAGACAGAGACACGGAAAGACACCCAGGCAGACAGAGACACATACATTTAGACAGAGAGATAGACAAACAGACAGAGACACAGACAGACACCCAGGCAGACAGAGACACAGAAAGACACCCAGAAAAAGACATAGACAGAAAGACAGACACCCAGACAGACACACACAGACACAGACAGACATCCAGACAGAGTCAGAGACACCCAGACAGACTCAGAGACACAGACAGACAGATAGACAGACAGAGAGACACCCAGGCAGACAGAGACACAGAAAGACACCCAGAAAAAGACACAGCCAGACAGACAGGCACCCACGCATAGAAATAGACAGAGACACAGACAGACACCCAGACAAACAGAGAGACACCAAAACAGACAGACAGACAGACAGACAGACAGACAGACAGAGAGACACCCAAATAGACAGACACCCAGACAGACAGAGACACAGACAGACACATAGACAGACAGAGACACAGACAGACACCCAGACAGACAGAGATTCAGGCAGCCAGACAGAAAGACACCCAGAAAAAGACACAGCCAGACAGACAGGCACCCACGCATAGAAATAGACAGAGACACAGACAGACACCCAGACAAACAGAGAGACACCCAAACAGACAGACAGACAGACAGAGAGACACCCAAATAGACAGACACCCAGACAGACACATAGACAGACAGACACCCAGACAGAGACACAGAAAGACACCCAGAAAAAGACACAGACAGAGAGACTGACAGACAGACAAAGACACAGACAGAGACAAACATCCACACAAATAAAGACATAGAGAGACACCCAGACAGACAGGCTGACTTCCAGACAGACAGAGGCACAGACAGACACACAGACATCCAAATAGACAGACACCTAAATAGACAGACACCCAGACAGACACCCAAACAGACAAACACCCAAACAGACAGACACCCAGACAGACAGAGACATAGACAGACACCCAGGCAGACAGAGACACAGGCACACACCCAGAAAAAGACAGAAGACAGACAGACACACAGAGACATGGACAGACAGACACCCAGGCAGACAGAGACACGGAAAGACACCTAGAAAAGGACACAGACACCCAGACAGACAGAGATACGGACAGAGATACAGACAGATAGACACCCAGACAGACAGAGATTCAGGCAGCCAGACAGAAAGACAGACAGAGACACAGAAAGACACTCAGACATAGACCCAGATAGACACCCAGGCAGACAGAGAAACAGAAAGACACCCAGGAAAATACACAGACAGACAGACACCCGGACAGAGTGAGACCGAGACAGATAGACAGACACCCACCTAGACAGACACCCAGACAGACAGACAGACACCCACCCAGACACCCAAACAGACAGACAGAGACACACACAGACACCCAGACAGAGACACAGACAGACGCCCAGACAGAGACACAGACAGACAGAGAGACAGAGACACAGACCGACACCTAGGCAGACAGAGAAACAGAAAGTCACCCAGGAAAAGACACAGACAGACAGACACCCAGAGAGACAGACAGACAGACAGACATAGACACAGACACCCAGGCTGACAGAGACAGAGATAGATAGACAGGCAGATAGACAGCTGGACAGACAGACAGACAGACGGACACACAGACACACAGACACAGACAGACAGACACCCAGACAGAGACAGAGACAGAGACAGAGACACAAACAGATAGACAAACAGACAGACAGACAGACACACAAACACACAGACAGACAGACAGACAAACAGACAGAGACACGGGCAGACAACCAGCCAGACAGAGACATAGACCCAGGCAGACAGAGACACAGACAGACAGACAGACAGATAGACAGACAGACAGAGACTGAGACAGATAGACAGACACCCACCCAAACAGACACCCAGACAGACAGAGACACAGAAAGACACGCAGAAAAAGACACAGACAGACACTGAGACAGACAGAGTCACAGACAGACAGAGAGATAGACAGACAACACCCAGACAGACAGATACACAGACAGATACACAGACAGACAGACAGACAGAGACACAGAGATAGACACCCAGACAGACAGACACATACAGACAGACAGATAGAGACACAGACAGACACCCAGACAGATAGACTTCTGCTAGATACTGAAACCTCAGATGAGCTTTTGTTGGAGAGGTCGAACATTGCCTGCTCAAATGAGGCAGAACGAAGAAATCAAAACAGGTATAGCACCCTGTAGCCAGCTAAAAGTGTAAGTGTAGTTCAGTCAGAAGATCCACCATCTACAAAGTGCTCTGTAAAAGAAGCTGAAGCTAAGGTACCGTCTGAATTGATGACAGAGTTAGCAGAACTTAAGACAGGTGTTGGTTCTCTTAAGGGTCTTAGTGCAGAAATAGCTTAGATTAGAGAGACATTACAGCAGCCTATGTTTCAGTCCCAGGCCTATGGCTCACCTTCAGCGAGGATGCCAGGTAGAGACCCCCAGCCAGTTCCCCAGTTGCAGTATTATAGCAGCCAGAGCCAGCCCCAACCACCGGCTCCCACACAGCCCCAGTAATCCCCTCACCTGTACACCAACCACTCTGCTCATGTCCCAAGGAGGTGCTTTGTCTGCCAGCAGACCAGATCAGATGAACATTGTACACACTGCTACCAATGCAGGAGTGGAGAACATTTCCAAGCTGGATGTAAAATCAGAGGAGTCAGACCATCAAGAGAGGCCCCTTTTAATCAAGAGAGGGTTACCACTGAGGGACAAGTGTAAGATGACACAACCATGTTGTTTCAGCCAGATCTGAACCCCCAGTGGCCAGATGGTCTTGAGTTCTATGACACATAAGTCAGAGTCAAGAAAGGTGTTTTTCCAGTCATCACTGTTGATGTTTCTAACCCAAATGACTGACTGTGTTACCTGCCCAGATTCTTGAAAAGGCTTCAACACCAGCTACAGTGAACCATACCAGCATCCAGACCCCATGTAATGCTACTGAACAGTGGGATCCACATGTAGATGTAAGTCACTTGAAAGAACAGAGACAGGTAGTTAGACAAATGCTTAGAGAAGAGTGCCATTCCTTCTCAAGATCAGACAATGATATTGGCTGTATTGAAAGACTGATTGACAGATAAATAGAGAGAGACAGAGAGACACAGATGCACGGCAGCAGCAAAGCATTAACTAGTAATAATATTTGTAGTGGACGTTGTGCAGGACCACAGCAGCCATCCATGAGAACCTGCTGGACAAGAGAGCACAGAAACTCTGGGGAAGAAGTTTAGTTAGTAACATGCATGAGTAAAGGGAGATGTGATTACATCTTCAACCAATACCTTACCTGACTAGGCATGACCCTGAAAGAGAGAGAGAGAGAGGAGGGAGAGTCCCCCGGCAGTCTAGTCCTATAGCAGCATAACTAAGGGATGACCTGAGCCAGCCCTAACTATAAGCTCTATCAAAAAGGAAAGTCCTAAGTCTACTCTTAAAAGCGCTGACCGTATCTGTCTCCCGAACCCAAAATGGTAGTTTGTTCCACAGAAGAGGAGCTTGATAGCTGAAAGCTCTGGCTCCCAATCTACTTTTGGAAACTATAGGAACCACAAGGAACCCAGCATTCTGAGAGTTCAGTGTTCTAGAGGGGTAGTAAGGTACTATGAGCTCTTTTAGATATGATGGTGTCTGACCATGAAGAGCTTTGTATGTAAGGAGAAGAATTTTAAATTCTATTCTAGATTTAACAGGTAGCCAATGCAAAGAAGCCAAATGGGAGAAATATGATCTCTGATCTTGGTTCCTTTCAGAACACGTGCAGCAGCATTCTGAATTAGCTGCAAAGTCCTCAGAGACTTATTGGAGCAGCCTAACAACAAAGAGTTACAGTAGTCCAGCCTAGAAGTAACATATGCGTGGACTGGTTTTTCTGCATCCACTTGAAATACAATGCGTCTGATTTTGACGATGTTATGTAAGTGGAAGAAAGCAGTCCTCGAAATTTGTTTTATGCGGACATTAAAGGACAAATCCTGATCAAAAACAACTCCAAGATTCTTTACGGTGGAGCTGGAGGCCAGGGTGATCCCGTCCCGTTTGGGTCCAATTACAAGAACTTCAGTTTTGTCTGAATTTAACATCAGAAAATTGTAGGTCATCTAACCTTGTATGTCCTTAAGGCATGCTTGAAGTTTAGTTAACTGATTGGTTTCATCAGGCCTGATCATGTCGTGAAGAAAACTCCCCAAAACTTAATGAAATAACAACACGGAGACAGCTGCTTGCGAATCCGAACGTAACTTTACTTCACATCTTCACAACCTTTTATTACCATCCTTACATCACTGTTACATAGTCAAATGGACCCAACCATCCTGTACTTTCTTATAATCACGTAGTCAGTGTTCTGAGTGTCATGCAAATGTAGTGCTGTCTGTGTGTTTTCCATGAGTGTGTATGGTGTGTGTGTGTGCTCGACTCCCTAATGTGGTCAAGGCCGACCTGAAAACAGACTGACTGAATGTTATCTGGTGGCACAGGAACATTTAATACTGTCCTAGCTGTGTCATCTGTGTGTCTGTATGTTTGTGTGTTTTGTGTGTCTATGTGTGTGCTTTGTGTGTCTATGTGTGTGCTTTTATTATATTCCATTTAAAAGTATATATGTGTCAACTTCAAATAAAGAATGGCAGTCTCTTACATTACAGCCTTCTGATTTAGAACTATTCTTCATCAAAACCATAAAGAAAGGGGATGGTAAAAAAATTATTTCACATTTATATAAATTACTACAGACAAATGTAACAGGAAGCTCTCTTGGAATAAAGGAAAAGTGGGAATTAGAAATGAATGTTGTGATTGAAGACCAAATTTGGGAAGAAGTGTGTGAGAATGGGCATAAACTGACCAGCAGCCCCACATGGAAAGAATTCATATGGAAAGTGAATCTCCACTTTTTCAAAGCTCCATTTATCATCTCCAAATTTGACAAAACAAAGACACATTTTTGCTGGAGACAATGCGGACAAATTGGAGATCACACACATATTTTCTGGGATTGTCGGAGGGGATCCGGCGGAACTTTCTAACACCTTACAAATTAGTATAAAGAATGACCCGCTGATCTTTGTTCTTGGAGTGCTTCCCTATGACTTTTTATGTAAAGAAAAAATGTACCTACTCAAAATTCTCATAATGGTGGCAAAAAAGATGATAACTATGTCCTGGTGTAAACCATTACCCCCAACCGTTGACCAATGGAAGGAGCGAGTTAGGGGCGGCGTTTAGCTCAGTTGGTAGAGCAGCCGCCCCATGTGCAAAGGCTCAGTCATTGCTGTGGAAGCCCAGGGTTTGAATCTCTCTCTCCCCACATTCCTGTCACTCTTCAGCTGTCTCTATCAAAATAAAGCTTGAAAAGGCCAAAAAAATCATCTTTAAAAAAAAAAAAAAAATGGAAGGAGCAACTTATCAGGGTATACACAATGGAAAAAATAACGGCAAAGCTCAACCTCGACATGGCCTTATTCAAGAGGAGGTGGAACCCACTAATTACTTACTTTGGCCTAACATTACAGGACACCTAGGTGATCCAGCATCATATAGGCACCTACAGGCCTGGACCCTCTAAAGTAAAAGGGTGTGGTTTTGTTATGTCTTCATTTCATAAGTATCAATCAATCACCATGGTAATTCTACTCAATCTTATTTATACATAATTATCAATATTATTATTATTTATCCAGTTATTTATTTTAACTTTCAGATCTCTGACACTGTCATAAGAATATGGAACCACCTTGCCGAGTTCTCTGTTCATGCTGTTTCTCTTTTTGCCTTTTTTTTCTTTTTACGCAGATATGGAACAAAAGAATTTAAAGCTTTTAATAAGAAAAATTCTCAACATCAATAAACACATTTGTTCAAAAAAAAAAAAGTATATATGTGTCACTCAGAACACTACAATCAATAAATATAATTAGGTGTCATTGGCATAACAATGAAAATTAAGCCTAAGAACAAGACAAATGAATTATAATTTAGTTTAGGTTTAGGATTTATTAATAGACTTGAGTCAAATATGGCTCCAACTCCACCACACACATCAGAATAGGTCAGGCAGTTACCTAGGCAAAACTGGACATCTTAAGAAGACGTTTCTAAGATTAAAGGTGCGTGCAGACTCCTAAGGATAATGGGGTCATCTCTCATCGTCAAGATTGTGAGTGTCCTGATTCTCCATGTTGTCAAAGCATGAAAAAGAAATATGCCGATAAATGGGTACCGTTTTTTCTACGTGTGGGTTGAGAAGTGGGGTTTCCCAAAAGAAGGGAGTTTTAATATAACAAAGATGGAGGTGTTAAAGGAGAAAATAGAAGCTGCAAAAAATGAGGTAAGAATGAAGAACAAAATTATGAGAAAGGATTTAGAAAAGATAGATGGTCAAAAAGAAAACTGGAAAATGTGGATGAAGGAAGCAGAACATAGGGAACGACAACAGGCAGGGAAAGAAATGCCTAAATGTTCAGAAACAAAGTTAGGGAAAGAATGCTTTGCTACTGATGCACGTAAACCTTCTCCCTCTGCTCCATCTCTGTATGCCGAGGTAAAAAGTGAGCTGACAGCCCTCCAGCACAAGCACGATGATGCATCGTATGCCTTCCGACCTCCACCACCACCTCCCCACCCCTGTCATATGGATCGATATTTTCAACAACCAAGGAACAGGATGAGTGGTCCGCATCTGGAGGAACCAGATCCGAAGAGGTAATTACCCACAATCGCGCAGACGGCGCTTCAGCCTCCTCTGCCTCATCATCTGTGTCTGAACAAATGCTCTCAACCAGTCACACGCACAGGAGTCGTGTACCAGCCTGATCCAGCTGACAGTACAACTATGGTAACACCACACCCAACAAACCCATTCCACCCATCCTTGCTGCACCCTAACTACAATATGCCTCTGGTTGAGTATCCAGGTCCAACAGGTCCCATACAAGTCCACAGAGGATGGACAGATGATGGAAAACAGCTTCCCTCCCTGGAATCTGGTGGGCGGCGGTTTGGTGAGGCTTTGGTGTCTTTCTGCAGAAACTGGAGTCCCACATCACACGAGTTACGACGACTACTGAAGAACAGACTCACCAGCGACCAGTTCTAGAAAATCGTCACGGACCTGGATGGCGACCATCACCAAGAACAATCAGAGTGGAGAGCAGCCGGAGCGTATGAGAGGTGGGTTGTTGGAATCGGCACAGCTATTGAACTTGCTTTCCAAGTGGAGAAAGTCTGCATGACAACCATCCAACAATGCACACAAAATAAAGAAGGAAACACTGAAGAATATTATCACAGACTGTCTGGTGTGTTTGAACAATATTGTGGCATTCCCAAACCCAAACGATATGGATAGGGAAAATCACGAAACAGCATATGAAAGTCATCTGAAAAGTTGTTTCTTGAGTGGTCTCCGCCCTAGTGTTCACCACAGTGTCCAGAGTTCCTGCATTGGCTGGAAGGATCAACGTCTGAAGGAGATCCATAGACATGCCAAACATGCGAGGAGCGGCAGACACTGACTATGCAAAAACATTTTTCAGCAACTTAAATGACAGCCAACTTGACTACCAATTTGAGTTGTTTCTCTGATTGAGAAACAACTCAAATTTTATGACATATACGGTTCACTCCCACACATCTCCATTTCAAAACCTGCTAGCAAACAGTGGAGAGATTTAAGCCCATTTGTTAATCGATATGTGCGTGCCTCAGATTGGACTCCCATGCCAGAAAATGGTGCAGGTTATTCTGAATCTCTGGGGGCATTTAAAAGACAGCAAACTAAGATACATTGCTTGCGCTCTGTGTATCTTTTAGAAAAAGATAATTCACATCACCTCACTGCATGCAGTCCCAGTGACATTTCCCCACTTTTGAATCAGGTTCCCCCTGAATTATGGGCAAACAGCAAATACGATGTGGGTCTGATAAAAAACTGGTCCTTAAGGTGTCGTTTAGCTCAGTTGGTAGAGCACCGCCCACGTATGAAGGCTCAGTCCTTGCCGCGGCAGCCCAGGGTTCAAATCCGACCTGTGGCTCTTTGCTCTACAGTCCGCTCCAACTTTAGGGGTTCCAAACCCTGATAAACCGTTCATCCAGTGTGTGGACGAAGAGGAGGGATGTATGACAAATGTTCTGTTACAAAAACATGGATCACATTTAAAGCCTGTTGCTTAGTTTTCATGCACTCTTGATCTTGTTGCTAAGGCTTTACCTCATTGTCTGAGAGCTGTAGCAGCAGCAGAACGCCATTGGTGTTCACAGGATTTTGTGGGTTTTTCAGAATTAACATTACTTGCCCACATGCAGTCTCAGCTCTCTTATCAGAACAGAAGACATCTCATCTTTCAGCAGCAAGGTGGCTCAGGTACCACACCACACTTCTTAACCTGCCACATGTCACAATCAAAAGATGCACTGTCTTAAATCCAGCAACTCTTTTGCCTCTCCCAACCGATGGAGAGCCACCCAGCTGTGAAGCTGAAGTTCAACACGTATGTACACCACGACCTGACCTTTCAGATACACCCCTGAACAACCCTGACCTAGTTTTCTATGTGGATGGGTATGCATCAAGGGACCCAGACACAGGACAATGTCAGACTGTTGTTGATGATCATGGTGTTGAACAATCTTCTCCTCTGCCTTCTCATTACTCAGCACAGACAGCAGAGCTGGTGGCCTTGACAGAAGCATGCAAATTGGCAGAAGGTAAAACAGTGACTACACCCACTCAAGGTATGCCTTTGGTGTCTTTCACGATTTTGGAGCCTTGTGGAAACAGAAAATTTCTAAAAATCTGATGGCAAACCAATTTTGCATCATGATGAGATCTTTGTTAGTAAGAGCTTTGTTAGAGGCTATTTTGGTTCAGAAACAGATCTCTGTCTGTAAATGTGCAGCACATACATCATTTGAGTGTGAGTGTGATTTCCAGAGGGAATGCTCGAGCAGATGTAGCTGCCAAAGTAGCGGCTCGACTTGCTGTTACAGTTTTCGTCAATTGCTAAAACACTAAAACCCATTGGCTGAACAAAGTTCTCAGTTGCCTGAACTCATTTAGCTAATTGTGCAGATCTCACTTACACTTTTCAGCAAAACTCTAAACGCATTCTCAAAACACATTTTGCACTGTAATGCACGTCATCCAAATTTGTAAATACAAATAGAGCAGACATGTTGACATTGATTAAACACAACCACTCAAAATTGATTTCACTTGTTTCAAATGATGTGACACAACCAATATAAGCCAGATCATAGAGCAAACAGGTTGTTGAAGGTGGGAATGAGAAGAAACTATGTGAGAAGACGAGTGCGTATGCGAGGTGGGGGCAAGGAGGAAGAGGAGGAGGACAAGAAAGAAGGAGAGGAGGACATGGACTGACAATGATTATTGTCAGTCCATGGATTTGAGATGATTTTCTGTGTCCACCATAGTAAGGACATTCAGAGAAGAGAACAAGTACAGTATACTACTGTATTTTTGTGATTGCAAATTTACTATACTACACTACATGCAGCTGTTTCAACAGACATTTAAAGTTCATCACTGTATGTATTGTACCGGGGCGGCTGTGGCTCGGAGGTAGAGCTGGTCGTCCACTAATCAGAAGATCGGCGATTCGATCCCTGGTTCGATCCCCGGTTCGATCCCCTCCAGTCTGCATGTTGAAGTGTCCTTGGGCAAGATACTGAACCCCAAATTACTCCTGAAGGCTGTGCCATGTGAATGTCTGTGAATGTGTATGCTGCTCCTCAAACTGATGAGCAGTTGGCACCTTGCATGGCAGCCAATGCCATCAGTGTATGAATGTGTGTGAATGGGTGAATGAGATACGTACTGTAAAGCGCTTTGAGTGGTCGAAAGACTAGAAAGGCGCTATATAAGTACAGTCCATTTACCATTTACTGCATGAATATTTTTTGTAACTGCACATCTCCTTTTTGTAGAATTGCAATAAACAAATTGTATGGCCCTGAACATTGTGCTTTCCATTTGTTTACAGTACTGACTGCTCAATAGATTTTGACTGGTTGCAGGTTCATATCAACAAAGAACAAGAATTACAGTATCACAGAGACAAAGGACAAGTTTGTGAGATGCAGGGTACAGTACTGTAAAAATAGGGGTACAAAGAGGAGGAAGAACCAAAAAAATTGCAAAGAGCAAATCAGAGTAGTAATTTCTGATCAATTTTGAGCTACTATAATAGAACGTGTTTTCGTTCATCAAAAGACAATGACGGAAAAATATGATTTTTTAAAATTATTTTTTGTTGTATTGTTTACTGACTGCTTGATAGTGTATATCATTTTGATCGCTTTGTTTATGATTTGAGAGCAGTATTTGGTTTTGAGCACAGGTAAAACTTTTGAGGCGAAAGTTTGATTTTGCAAGAGGTTTTGTAAATAGTGCTTGAAGATGAGGTTTTGTCTTTAATATTTTCAAAAAATGGAGCAAGGTTTCAGAAATTGTCTTTTAGCAATTGAGAAAAACTAATGTCAAACATGAAACCACCACTTTATTGTCACATTCTGTTGCTTCTCTTTCTGATCTCAGCAGTTTTGTTACACCAGCAGAGAAGAAGCTGTGGACTCAGAATGACTGCTATCAAAAGGAGGGTGTAATGGAAAATTTATATTACATGATTGTGTGTTCCTTTATAACCATATATAGCCATGTTTGATCTCTAATATTCTGAAAAAGTTTTTAAGTATAAAACTGTGTGCCTTATAGTCTTGTTTATCTATTTGCTTCGGAAGGAGGCATGTGTAAAGCTCTAAATCTGACTGTCTCTCAGTGCTGTGTGTTAGCTCCTGATCCTCATGACAATATCACACAGTTGGTTGATATCCTGAACACCATTACCGGTCATTTCAAACCCTCCGATGGTGCAGGGGTTTCAGCAATGCTTTACGGCCGTTTTGGCCCATGGGGAACACTGGTTCTCCAAATCCTCATTCCTATCTTTTTAGTAATGTCTCTTATGGTTTGTTTCCGTACGATCCTGCTCACCTGTATGAAAGCTTTGATTCAGAGATATGTGGATCAAACTGTGGGCCATTTCATGCAAACTCCCCACCACATTCCTGGCTATGACCCCACCCTACCTGACTCAGACTCAGATCTCGACCCTCTTGATGACAATACTTTTTTCTAAATGAAGTTGATCAGTTTCTCATTATGATGATGTGTTTTGAATCCTTGTGAATTGACACATTTGATGTTGTTGAGACATTGATTTTTTTTATATTCTTTGCTTATAGTGTGATTTTTATAATCAAAAGGAGGGAAATGTAATGGAAAATTTATATTACATGATTGTGTGTTCCTTTATAACCATATATAGCCATGTTTGATCTCTAATATTCTGAAAAGTTTTTAAGTATAAAACTGTGTGCCTTATAGTCTTGTTTGGTACTTTGCACTTAGAAATCTTTCTCTCATTTATGCAAGTTGTTTGTAGCAGTAGTTGTCTGATGTATAAACTTGACCTTGGTTCACACGGTCCAGCAGAGCTTGTTAGTGAGGTTTGATAGCGATGAGCATATTTCATTGTAGCCACCTGCAACAGTTAGATAAGTAAATCATAATAATGACGAATACTCCTTAGAAGTGTATAAGAATCAGCGTGGGACTGCCCCACCCTGAGCATTTTCTGCAGACTGTCTTGTGCATTTGTAGAACTGTTCCTCTTGCAAGAATAAAATGACAAAACCTTTAAGGACCAATTGATTGACTCAAGATCTTTATTTTGTGTTGGTGAGTGCTTCCCAGAGAATTTCAGCAACAAACTTGGCGTTGTCGGCAGGATCTCAGGCTGATCGCTCAGGACCCGGAGAAGGTGACTGATCATCTGAGACTGATCAAACTTGTCTCACCTCCACCTCAGTTCATTCGAGATGGGAGGACCCTCTCCGTGGACCTAGAAGCTGTCACCTCGAGGTCCAACGAACTCAAATTAACAAAAAACATCCTAAATTCAGGGTAAGCAAATTTTCAATTGTTTAATGAAGCTAAAGATCAATTTTTGATTGAGTCAATCAGTCCTTGAATATGGAGAAGAAGGTTACTCTGGTCGCATCTTAGGACAAGTGTAGTAAGGTACTCTACACTGTAAATCTCCGGGAGATTTAATGATAGTGTTTGTATTAAGTAGTAAGTATACTGCAAAGCTATTCTCCGGGAGATTAGTAAGTATACTACACAGTTAATCTCAGGGAGATTAAAATACAACTTATCATAAGGTCAGTCAGTTACCTCGGCAAAACTGGACATCTTAGGGAGACGTTTCTAAGATTAAAGGCGCGCGCAGACTCCTAAGGTAATGGGGTCTTCTGGGTCCAAGGTTGTGAGAGAGTGTCCTGATTCTCCATGTTGTCAAATCATGAAAAAGAAATATGGTGATCAATGGGTACCGTTTTTCTATGTGTGGGTTGAAAAGTGGGGTTTCCCAAAAGAAGGGAGTTTTAGTATAACAAAGCTAGAGGTGTTAAAGGAGAAAATAGATGCTGCAAAAAATGAGGTAAGAATGAAGAACAAAATTATGAAAAAAGATTTAGATGAGATACATGGTCACAAAGAAAGCTGGAAAATGTGGATGAAGGAAGCAGAACATAGGGAACGACAACAGGTAGGGAAAGAAATGCCTAAATGTTCAGAAACAAAGTTAGGGAAAGAATGCTTTGCTACTGACACATGTAAACCTTCTCCCTCTGCTCCATCTCCGTATGCCGAGGCAAAAAGTGAAATGACGGCCCTCCAGCACAAGCACGATGATGCATCGTATGCCTTCCGACCACCACCACCACCTCCCCCACCCCCGCCATATGGATCGATATCTTCAACAACCAAGGAACAGGATGAGAGCTCCGCATCTGGAGGAACCAGATCTGAAGAGGTAATTACCCACAAAAGTGCAGACAGCGCTTCAGCCTCCTCTGCCTCATCATCTATGTCTGAACAAATGCTCTCACCCAGTCACACACGCACAGGAGTCACGTACAAGCCTGATCCAGCTGACAGTACAACTATGATAATGCCACAGCCAACAAACCCATTCCACCCATCCTTGTTGTACCCTAACTACAACATGCCTATGGTAATTCCACAGCCAACAAACCCATTCCACCCATCCTTGCTGCACCCTAACCACAACATGCCTGTGGTTGAGTATCCAGGTCCAACAGGTCCCATACGAGTCCAAAGAGGATGGACAGACCCGGACATGATGGAAGCGGGAAAACAGCTTCCCTCCCTGGAATCTGGTGGGCACCAGTTTGGTGAGGACTTGGTGTCTTTCTGCAGAAACTGGAGTCCCACGTCGCACGAGTTACGACGACTTCTGAAGAACAGACTCACCAGCGACCAGTTCCAGAGAATTGTCACCGACCTGGATGGCGACTATCACCAAGAACAATCAGAGTGGAGAGCAGCTGGAGCGTATGAGAGGTGGGTTGTTGGAATCAGCAAAGCTATTGAACTTGCATTCCCACAGAAAGTCTGCATGACAACCATCCAACAATGCACACAAAATAAAGAAGAAAACACTGAAGATTATTATCACAGACTGAGTGGTGTGTTTGAACAATATTGTGGCATTCCCAGACCTGTCAATATGGATAGGGAAAATCACGAAACAGCGTATGAAAGTCATCTGAAAAGTTGTTTCTTGAGTGGTCTCCGCCCTAGTGTTCTCCTCAGTGTCCAGAGTTCCTGCATTGGCTGGAAGGATCAACGTCTGAAGGAGATCCGTAGACATGCCAAACATGCAGAGGAGCGGCAAACAGAGGAAAGGGACAAGGAACTCGAAAAACGTGAGTTGACTCAGTACAATGCTTCTCTAACCATGATGCAAAGTGTTGTTGACCAACATGCAGGCCGCGGACCCAATCGGGGATGCGGAGGATGTGGACGCGGACGCGGACGCGGACGCGGTCGGGGAGGCAAGCAAGGGAGAGGTGGAGGAAGAGGACAAACACAAGAAAACAATGCAAAGCATGATCAGGATGAATGTTTCTACTGCAAGGGAAAAGGACACTGGGCCAGAGATTGCCCCAAAAAGAAACAAGAAGAGAAAGAAACATCCAAATTCGTCTCAGACTGACTGCCTGACACATTCGTCGTTTCATCTGAGGGGGAAGGTAATGCACCACACACAGCTGTTTGCAAGGAAGAAATGCTTGGCACTGATACACTGCTTTCCATGCTGTTAGGGACCGTTGATAGGTTAGAAAAAGAACAGGATTTCAAAACAACACCCACTTACAGCCTATTGTCATCTGAAGCCTATTGCCTACTATTGTTTGCATGGTAAAAGGTACCCCAATAAATTTTTTTGGTTGATTCTGGTGCCACAAATTCCGTAATCAGATCCTCTGAGCTCAATCCTACTGACATAAAACTCAGTGGCAGGTATGCCTGGTCAGTTAGCTCTACGGGAAATTCAGTTAAAGAGAAATTCTCTACTCCCATGATTTGTGAGTGGCAAACAGATGAGGGATTAATGACGAGTAAACATTCCTTTTTGATTTCTGATGTTTGTCCAATTAATTTGTTAGGCCGTGATTTGATGTGCACATTTAACATTATCCTCACCTCAACACCTGATGGATTGAGGGATTCTAGATATGCAGATAACACATCAGCCTTTGTACATTTCAGTCCGACCACACCCTTGTATGTGTATCAGTGGTGGTTAGACCTCACTGTTTCTGTCTCCATTTTGCAATCTGCTGCTGATGTGATAAACCCCTCCTCTGACAAAATGACACCTGAACATTTACATTGCACTGCTCATGTCTCAGACGGACCAGACACTGACTATGCAAAAACGTTTTTCAGCGACTTAAATGACAGCTTACTGACTACCAACTTGTACTGGACAAAAACCGAATGCGCAGCTGCCGTTTCTCTGACTGAGAAACAACTCAAATTTTATGACATATACGGTTCACTGCCACACATCTCCATTTCAAAACCTGCTAGCAAACAGTGGAGAGATTTGGGCCCATCTGTTAATCGATGTGTGCGTGCCTCAGATTGGACTCCCATGCCAGAAAATGGTGCATGTTATTCTCAATCTCTGGGGGCATTTAAAAGACCACTGCAAACTAGGATACATTGTTTACGCTCTGTGTATCTTTTGGAAAAAGATAATCCACATCACCTCACTGCATGCAGTCCCAGTGACATTTCCCCACTTTTGAATCAGGTTCCCCCTGAATTATGGGTAAACAGCAAATACGATGTGGGTTTGATAAAAAACTGTGAACCTGTTCAGATCACTGCAAAATCTGATTACAGACCTGTGGTGAAACAATATCCTTTGAAGAAGGAAGCCATTGAAGGCATCCGCCCTGTTTTTCACTCCCTACTAAAAGCAGGAGTTATTGTTCCCCGTGAGGACTCTCCAGTACAGACTCCGATTTTTCCTGTAAAAAAAAATCAGACCTAAAGGCCAACCAGATGAATGGCGTTTTGTTCAAGACCTGCAAGCTGTTAATGCTGCAGTCTCTTCACCGGCTCCAAATGTTCCAAATCCTTACACAATCATCTCACAGGTTCCTGAGGGCTCTCAGTATTTCTCTGTGGTTGATTTGTCTAATGCGTTCTTCTCTGTTCCAGTTCATAAAGATTCGCAGTTCTGGTTTGCATTCCTGTTTGATGGTAAACGTTACACTTTCACTAGAATGTGTCAAGGCTTCACTTCCTCTCCGTCTCTCTACAATGCAGCCTTGTCCAGAAGCTTATCTACATTGTCTCTTTCTGAAGGCTCTGCTCTCTTACAGTATGTTGATGACCTACTTATCGCTTCTCCCACTAAGGAGCAGTGTGAGACGGATACTGTTGCCCTCCTGCAACACCTGTGTCAGGAAGGACACAAAGCTAGCCTGAGTAAGCTACAGTTCGTACAGCAGGAGGTCACCTTTTTGGGTCACGTGCTAACCCCAAACGGCAAGTCTCTCTCCAGAACGCACATCTGCTATTGTCAACACACCTAAACCACTCACAAAGAAACAAGCTTTGTCTTTTTTGGGCATGTGTTCATATTGCAGACATTTCATTCCTAACTTCCCTGTGCTTGAACGTCCTTTAAGAGATGCTACACATGCTAGGGGCCTCACAGCCTCCTCCAAAATCACCTGGACACCTGAGGCTGAGACATCTTTTGTCAGCTTGAAGAAAGCTCTACAGTCCGCTCCAACTTTAGGGGTTCCAAACCCTGATAAACCGTTCGTCCAGTGTGTGGACGAAAAGGAGGGATGTATGACAAGTGTTCTGTTACAAAAACATGGATCACATTTAAAGCCTGTTGCTTATTTTTCATGCACTCTTGATCCTGTTGCTAAGGCTTTACCTCATTGTCTGAGAGCTGTAGCAGCAGCAGAACGAGCCGTTCTGGCCTCACGTGATTTTGTGGGTTTTTCAGAATTAACATTACTTGTTCCACATGCAGTCTCAGCTCTCTTATCAGAACAGAAGACGTCTCATCTTTCAGCAGCAAGATGGCTCAGGTACCACACCACACTTCTTGACCTGCCACATGTCACAATCAAAAAATGCACTGTCTTAAATCCAGCAACTCTTTTGCCTCTCCCAACCGATGGAGAGCCACACAGCTGTGAAGCTGAAGTTCAACAGATATGTACACCACGACTTAACCTTTCAGACACACCCCTGAACAACCCTGACCTAGTTTTCTATGTGGATGGGTCTGCTTCAAGGGACCCAGACACAGGACAATGTCAGACTGGTTATGCTGTTGTTGATGATCATGGTGTTGTACAATCTTCTCCTCTGCCTTCTCATTACTCAGCACAGACAGCAGAGCTGGTGGCCTTGACAGAAGCATGCAAATTGGCAGAAGGTAAAACAGTGACCATCTACACCGACTCAAGGTATGCTTTTGGTGTCGTTCACGATTTTGGAGCCTTGTCGAAACACAGAAAGTTTCTAAAATCTGATGGCAAACCAATTTTGCATCATGATAAGATATCTGCTTTGTTAGAGGCTATTTTGCTTCCGAAACAGATCTCTGTCTGTAAATGTGCAGCACATACATCATCTGAGGATGTGATTTCCAGAGGGAATGCTCGAGCAGATGCAGCTGCCAAAGTAGCGGCTCGACTTCCTGTTAATGTCAAACATGAAACCACCGCCCTATTGTCACATTCTGTTGCTTCTCTTTCTGATCTCAGCAGTTTTGTTACACCAGCAGAGAAGAAGCTGTGGACTCAGAATAACTGCTATCAGAAGGAGGGTGTGTGGTATGGACCAGATGATAAACCGTGTCTGCCAAAGAAATTGTATCCGTGCTTTGCCAAACTCTCACATGGTTTGGATCATGTCTCAAAAACAGGTATGTGCGCAGTCATTCAGGCTGATTGGTACACAAAAGGTTTTTCCACCTTTGCAGCAGATTTTTGCAGAAGTTGCATGATCTGTGCCAAAAATAACGTGGGCAAAACAAAACCACTGTCACAAACTGCAGCACACCCACCTACAATCAGACCATTCCAACATCTGATGATGGATTTCATTGAACTCAACCCAGCTGAAGGGAAGAAATATTGTCTAACTATGGTTGATATGTTTTCTAAATGGGTTGAAGTGTTTCCGTCAAAACATGCCACTGCATCAGTTGTGGCAAAAGCATTACTCACAGAGATAATTCCTAAATGGGGAATTCCAGAGAAAATTTCATCAGACAATTGTCCCCATTTCGTGAACGAAGCAATGGCACAACTCTCTGAGTGTTTAGGTTTTGACCTCAAAACTCACTGTTCTTACTATCCACAAGCAGGTGGCGCCATTGAACGCCAAAATCAGACCATCAAGACAAAATTGAG
Source organism: Argyrosomus japonicus (assembly GCA_015710095.1). NCBI lineage: Eukaryota > Metazoa > Chordata > Actinopteri > Sciaenidae > Argyrosomus > Argyrosomus japonicus. The sequence continues at coordinate 26,289 of JADEYK010001944.1, forward strand.
CAAATGCTGCGAGGAAACAGGTTTGTCATGGCCTAAAGCACTGCCTATTGTTTTGATGTACATGAGAATGCGCAAGCGCGAGCGACTTAACCTGTCCCCTTTTGAGATCCTGTTTGCAGTCCCACCTCGAGTGGGAACAGATCCACCTGGACGACAGATGGACACCACTCTCTGCGAGGACCAACTGGTAACGTATTGCATATTCTTAACCACATCTTTTTGTGACATTAGACAACAGGTTGCCAGTGCACAACCCTCAGCGGCCTCAGGTCCTCTACATGACATTAAGCCTGGAGATTTCGTGGTGGTAAAGAACTTCAGGAGAAAGTCTTGGAGACATCATCGCTGGTTAGGACCGTTCCAAGTCCTCCTGGTCACTCACACTGCTGTGAAGGTCGCAGAACGTGCTACTTGGATTCACGCAACACACTGCAGAAGAGTTCCACCCCCTGGGGGAACAACCACCGCGACAGTAGGAGAATAATCAGTGATGTGCTAGTAACCTCTCACTGTAGACTAGGCATACAGACGTGCCAAGGCCACACATACATTCACACACACGGCCAGAAGAAGCTGACTTCAAACCCAGAAAATGGAAAGCCCAGAACATGGACATCCAGGCCTCTGTGGCATGAGCATAATGATACTGTTAACGCTTCTTTTCACAGGTCCCATTCTGTGGTGGGAAAAGAGAAATGCTGAAACTGATTCAACCCTGACTGACACTGACTCTGACACATCAGACGACCTCCCATCTCTCAACATGACTAAAAGACTTAGACGTTCAGCAGACTGGTGGTATACGCCCCAAGACTTCCAACTTCCTCCAGATTGGAGCACAAACAGATGGTTTCATTGGCTCATGTATAATGTCAGAGAAGTAGCCCCAAATTCTTCTTGCATGGTTTGTTTTCCCCCTGCATTAAACCAAGATTCTGTGATTCCAGTTAACGCAGAGCCTGCATCTGAGGCCTTAACCAGATGTCTCCTCACGGTTGCAGATAACCTAACCGCAGTAGGGAGGAGATTGGACACGTCAAACCAAACAGCCTGCCGACAGAGCATTATGAACACAGGCCGTGGTAAAGATCAAAGGTATTACAATTCGGGCGTCTGCTTACAGCTTTGTGATCAGGACCTTCTACTTCCTGATAACTCAACAGATAAGAGTCTTAGATCTAAATCAGACAAGGTGACGCAGGTCACCTCTTTTCCACCATTTGGTATTTGCAGAGGGGTGAATCAGACACGTGCGACCCGCTCACACACCACTTCCGGTTTTAGTGCATCTGGTCAGTTTTTAGGCAATTCCTCTTGTGCTAAGGTGGAGGCCTCCGAGGGGTGCTCTCATTCTGGATCAGAGGGTTGTATGAAGGTAAATTTGATCCTACAAGGTGGTAACATAAACAGCATAAAGGTGGTGAGGTCTACACCGGGTCTGGGCATGATGAAAGGATATGCTTGGGTTTGTGGTAATCAATACTACACGTTTTTACCCCCCACATATGCAGGTTGCTGTTTCCTGGCGAAGATAACCACCCCTCTAACTGTTATTCCACTTGACAGATTTTTTAATGCTACAGTAAACAGCACCAACGGCAGCAGACGCCATAAACGGGACATGGCAGGTTTCTCCTCTAAAGATTATTACCATTATCGTATTTCCTTGGGCGAAAAATGGGGCATCGGACTCTTTCCGTGGTATGGGGTGACTTTCTTAGCTGATCACATTGATAACATCACTGCTGACTTATTTGCCTACATGACTGCAAACACAGCAGCAATTGAATCTCTTAACAATGCGGCTCGCAACTACAGAGCAGTCATACTGAAACATGAAATGGTGTTAGATTATCTATTTGCTTCGGAAGGAGGCATGTGTAAAGCTCTAAATCTGACTGTCTCTCAGTGCTGTGTGTTAGCTCCTGATCCTCATGACAATATCACACAGTTGGTTGATATCCTGAACACCATTACCGGTCATTTCAAACCCTCCGATGGTGCAGGGGTTTCAGCAATGCTTTACGGCCGTTTTGGCCCATGGGGAACACTGGTTCTCCAAATCCTCATTCCTATCTTTTTAGTAATGTCTCTTATGGTTTGTTTCCGTACGATCCTGCTCACCTGTATGAAAGCTTTGATTCAGAGATATGTGGATCAAACTGTGGGCCATTTCATGCAAACTCCCCACCACATTCCTGGCTATGACCCCACCCTACCTGACTCAGACTCAGATCTCGACCCTCTTGATGACAATACTTTTTTCTAAATGAAGTTGATCAGTTTCTCATTATGATGATGTGTTTTGAATCCTTGTGAATTGACACATTTGATGTTGTTGAGACATTGATTTTTTTTATATTCTTTGCTTATAGTGTGATTTTTATAATCAAAAGGAGGGAAATGTAATGGAAAATTTATATTACATGATTGTGTGTTCCTTTATAACCATATATAGCCATGTTTGATCTCTAATATTCTGAAAAGTTTTTAAGTATAAAACTGTGTGCCTTATAGTCTTGTTTGGTACTTTGCACTTAGAAATCTTTCTCTCATTTATGCAAGTTGTTTGTAGCAGTAGTTGTCTGATGTATAAACTTGACCTTGGTTCACACGGTCCAGCAGAGCTTGTTAGTGAGGTTTGATAGCGATGAGCATATTTCATTGTAGCCACCTGCAACAGTTAGATAAGTAAATCATAATAATGACGAATACTCCTTAGAAGTGTATAAGAATCAGCGTGGGACTGCCCCACCCTGAGCATTTTCTGCAGACTGTCTTGTGCATTTGTAGAACTGTTCCTCTTGCAAGAATAAAATGACAAAACCTTTAAGGACCAATTGATTGACTCAAGATCTTTATTTTGTGTTGGTGAGTGCTTCCCAGAGAATTTCAGCAACAAACTTGGCGTTGTCGGCAGGATCTCAGGCTGATCGCTCAGGACCCGGAGAAGGTGACTGATCATCTGAGACTGATCAAACTTGTCTCACCTCCACCTCAGTTCATTCGAGATGGGAGGACCCTCTCCGTGGACCTAGAAGCTGTCACCTCGAGGTCCAACGAACTCAAATTAACAAAAAACATCCTAAATTCAGGGTAAGCAAATTTTCAATTGTTTAATGAAGCTAAAGATCAATTTTTGATTGAGTCAATCAGTCCTTGAATATGGAGAAGAAGGTTACTCTGGTCGCATCTTAGGACAAGTGTAGTAAGGTACTCTACACTGTAAATCTCCGGGAGATTTAATGATAGTGTTTGTATTAAGTAGTAAGTATACTGCAAAGCTATTCTCCGGGAGATTAGTAAGTATACTACACAGTTAATCTCAGGGAGATTAAAATACAACTTATCATAAGGTCAGTCAGTTACCTCGGCAAAACTGGACATCTTAGGGAGACGTTTCTAAGATTAAAGGCGCGCGCAGACTCCTAAGGTAATGGGGTCTTCTGGGTCCAAGGTTGTGAGAGAGTGTCCTGATTCTCCATGTTGTCAAATCATGAAAAAGAAATATGGTGATCAATGGGTACCGTTTTTCTATGTGTGGGTTGAAAAGTGGGTTTCCCAAAAGAAGGGAGTTTTAGTATAACAAAGCTAGAGGTGTTAAAGGAGAAAATAGATGCTGCAAAAAATGAGGTAAGAATGAAGAACAAAATTATGAAAAAAGATTTAGATGAGATACATGGTCACAAAGAAAGCTGGAAAATGTGGATGAAGGAAGCAGAACATAGGGAACGACAAGGTAGGGAAAGAAATGCCTAAATGTTCAGAAACAAAGTTAGGGAAAGAATGCTTTGCTACTGACACATGTAAACCTTCTCCCTCTGCTCCATCTCCGTATGCCGAGGCAAAAAGTGAAATGACGGCCCTCCAGCACAGCACGATGATGCATCGTATGCCTTCCGACACCACCACCACCTCCCCCACACCGCCATATGGATCGATATCTTCAACAACCAAGGAACAGGATGAGAAGCTCCGCATTGGAGGAACCAGATCTGAAGAGGTAATTACCCACAAAAGTGCAGACAGCGCTTCAGCCTCCTCTGCCTCATCATCTATGTCTGAACAAAATGCTCTCACCAGTCACACACGCACAGGAGTCACGTACAAGCCTGATCAGCTGACAGTACAACTATGATAATGCCACAGCCAACAACCCATTCCACCATCCTTGTTGTACCCTAACTACAACATGCCTATGGTAATTCCACAGCAAACAAACCCATT
>JADEYK010001945.1:0-31064 GCA_015710095.1 Argyrosomus japonicus
AGGTGGCGCTATATGTGGTCAAATTTTCAGGGCCGAATAACTCCCGCCCCGTTTGTCGCACATTCAAAAAACACATATCCACGCGTTCGGGGATGTAGCTGAGTCTCCCTAGGTAGGCCACGCCACTTCCGCCTAAACTTTTTTTTCGCTAGGGGGCGATATATGCGAAAAACACCGTTTTCCCGCTCAGCCATGCACGTTTGTCCGATTTTCACGAAACTTTGCACGTAAACTCTACAGACCCTACTGACAAGAACACTAATGTACATTGTGTTGAAATTTTTGAAAGCCAAGCGCGTTATGACGTTAGCACTTCCTGCCGATTTCGCATGAAAACAGGAAGTGGGTTGTTTCGTCACAATCGTATGCCGATTCACAACAAATTCGGACCAATGGTTTTATCATGTCTTCATTGCGCTTCCTGCATAATTTTGCACAATTCAACCAACCACCACACGGTGGCGCTCTTTCAAAGTTAACGGCTTATATCTCGGCAACGCAACGGGTCATACAAACGAAACTTGGCACGCTGAATGCCCATACCGCCCTCAGCCTCCCCTAAAATGGGGTGAGAGAAATTCCACCGCTAGGTGGCGCTCTGGTAGACAAAAACTCATTCTGACCTGACCGTAACACTTATAAATATGAAATTCACAGGAACACGTGTAGACTGCTGACTGGAGCTCACATACCAAAATCACGTTTCTACCCATTTTAGCGCCCCCTACAGGAACTTTAAAGAACAGCCCCAGAGCCACGTTTCGCGCCGATTTCTACGAAACTTGGTGGACCCATAGAACATCCCAAGACGCACCAAAAAGCCTCTTGGACCCATGGTCCAACTCCCACAGGAACTCAGATATTGTCAATCTAATTTTTCATTTTTAGCACTTTTGAGCTTTAACTCCTCCTGAACGATTTATCGGATCGGCTTCAAACTTGGTCAGTACACTCATAAGGACGTCCTCTATCTAAATTGTGCTCTGCGTAACTGTACGTCGAAAGGCGTAGCCATACCATGACCTCAAAATTGACCGAATCGCATATTTTCGATTTCGATTTTTAGATTTTTAGCACTTTGAGCTTTAACTCCTCCAAGACGATTTATCGTATCGACTTCAAACTTGGTCATACACTCATGAGGAGGTGCTTAATCTAAATTGTGCTCTGCGTAACTCTACGTCAAACGGCTTGGCCATACCATGGCCTCAAACTCGGCCATTTTCACCGAATTTCAAACTGTGATGTCATTTTAGGGTTCTATTTTAATTAACTCCTCCTACAGCTTTCATCGGATCTCCTTCAAATTTGGTCAATGCAGTCATAAGATTGTGCTGTATCTAAATTGTGCTCTGCGTGACTCTACATTGAAAGTCGTGGCCGTACCATGGCCTCAAAGTCGGCCATTTTGACCGAATTTTGTGCTGCCTCCATATGCTGCTGGCTCCATATACTGGACCAATGTTGGCACTTTTGAGCTTTAACTCCTCCTACAGGATTTCTCACATCGGCTTCAAACTTGGTCATTACACTGATAACGGCGTTCTGAATCTAAGTTGTGCTATGTGTAACTGTAAATCAGAACGCGTGGCCGTACCATGGCCTCAAAGTCGGCCTATTTTGACCGAATTTTATGCTGCCTCCATATGCTGCTGGCTCCATGTGCTGGCACAATGCTGGCACTCACGCACGACAGCACGCTTCACGACGCCACATGTTACGACGCCACGTGTTTACGACGGCACGTGTTAACGACGGCACATGTCACGACAGCCCGGGACGCGGTTGCAACACACCCGAGTTACGTCAGAGCGAGGTCCGCCTCAACGCTGCTCGCAGCTTTAATTATTATTAAGGACCGAGCAGGAACTGCAAGGTCCTTATTGTATTTGGTCCGTTAGTTATTATTAAGGACCGAGCAGGAACCTGCAAGTCCTTATTGTTATTGGTCCGTTTCTTTATTTATTTATTATTGCGCTTCCGCCTCTTTACGTCACATTTCGACTGCCTCAGCATGGACTTTACGTGATTTTTACTTGGCACATTCGACATGCCTGGTGAAAAATTGCATATTCTACGCGTTACGTTCAAGTCACTAACTGCCAACACCCCTAGGTGGCGCTATATGTGGTCAAATTTTTCAGGGGCGAATAAGTCCCGCCCCGTTTGTCGCACATTCATAAAACACATATCCACGCGTTCAGTGGATGTAGCTGAGTCACCCTAGGTAGGCCACGCCCACTTCCGCCTAAACTTTTTTTCGCTAGGGGGATATATATACGAAAAACACCGTTTTCCCGCTCAGCCATTCAGGTTGTCCCGATTTTCACGAAACTTTGCACGTACACTCTACAGACCCTACTGACAAGAACACTAATGTACATTGTGTTGAAATTTTGAAACACAAGCGCGTTATGACGTTAGCACTTCCTGCCGATTTCGCATGAAAACAGGAAGTGGGTTGTTTTCGTCACAATCGTATACCCGATTGACACCAAATTTGGTGCAATGGTTTATCATGTCTTCATTGCACACCGTACACAATTTATACAATTTGAAGCAACCGCCACAGGGTGGCGCTCTTTCTAACTTAACGGCTTATATCTCAGCATCGGGAAGTGCGATTCAAACGTAACTTGGCACGATGATTACCCATGGCGCCCTGAACCTCCCCTAAAAAGGGGGAAAAAATTCCGCCGCTAGGTGGCGCTCTGGTGCTCAAAAACTTATTCTGGCCACACCGTAACACTTAGCAATATGACATTCACAGGACACATGTAGTCTGCTGCCTGGAGCTCACGTACCAAAAATCGCGTTTCTGGTCGTTCTAGCGCCCCCTACAGGAACTTTGAAGAACAGCCCCGGAGCCATGTTTCGCCGATTTCTACGAAACTTGGTGGACCCATAGAACATCCAAGACACACCAAAAAGCCTCTTGGACCATAGTCCAACTCCCACAGGAAGTCAGATATTGTCATTGTAATTTTTCATTTTTAGCACTTTTGAGCTTTAACTCCTCCTGAACGATTTATCGGATCGGCTTCAAACTTGGTCAGTACACTCATAGGAGGTCCTCTATCTAAATTGTGCTCTGCGTAACTGTACATCGAAAGACGTGTCCGTACCACGACCTCAAAATTGGCCGACTGCCATTTTTCATTTCAATTTTTGAGACCAAGTTTCACCGATTTTTACCAAAACTTGGTACGCCCATAGAACATCCCAATACACACCAAAAACCCTCTTGGACCCATGGTCCAACTCCCACAGGAAGTCAGATATTGTCATTGTAATTTTCATTTTTAGCACTTTTGAGCTTTAACTCGTCCTGAACGATTTATCGGATCAGCTTCAAACTTGCTCAGTGCACTCATAAGGAGGTCCTGTATCTAAATTGTGCTCTGCGTAACTGTACATCGAAAGGCGTGTCCGTACCATGACCTCAAAATTGGCCCAATCGCATATTTCCATTTCAATTTTTGGATTTTTACCACTTTTGAGCTTTACCTCCTCCTACAGGATTTCTCGGATCGGCTTCAAACTTGGTCAGTGCACTCATGAGGAGGTGCTTAATCTAAATTGTGCTCTGCGTGACTCTACGTCAAACGGCTTAGCCATACCATCACCTCACACTCGGCCATTTTGACCGAATGTCAAACTGTGATGTCATTTTAGGGTTCTATTTTAATCAACTCCTCCTACAGCTTTCATCAGATCTGCTTCAAATTTGGTCAATACAGTCATAAGATTGTGCTGAATCTAAATTGTGCTCTGCGTGACTCTACATTGAAGGGCGTGACCATACCATGGCCTCAAAGTCGGCCATTTTGACCGAATTTTATGCTACCTCCATATGCTGCTGACTCCATATGCTGGCCCACTGCTGGCACTTTTGAGCTTTAACTCCTCCTACACAATTTCTCACATCAGCTTCAAACTTAGTCACTACACTCATAAGGGTGTGCTCAATCTGAATTGTGCTCTATGTTACTTTATATCAGAACGCATGGCCGTACCATAACCTCAAATGCGGCCATTTTGATTGAATTTATACTGCCTCCATATGCTGCTGGTTCCATATGCTGACCCAATGCTGCCAATCACGAGCTGCTCTCATTACAGCCCAGCAGATGGCGCCATTGCATAACAATTCATCATCTACCTAAAAAACTCAGTCTTTTCCAGTATCTGACACATCACAACATACACTGCTGTCACACACCTTTCTATACATGACAGCTTGGGACTTCACTGACGAGGTCTTAGTAAGGCAGTGACATCACACTTTACTTACATGATCCACACATATCACGACAACCACATATCACGCCAGCACGTGTGACGACGGCACATGTTACGACGGCCCGGGACGCGGTTGCCCCACAGCCCGAGTTACGTCAGAGCGAGGTCCGCCTCAAACGCTGCTCGCAGCTTTAATTATTATTATTATTATTATTATTACGTTTCATCACGACTTCACGGCTTGTTTTGAGTTCCTAAACGTGCACTTTCCGTGCTTTTTTATTTGCCAAATTTGTCAGGTCTGCTGAAAAATTATATATTCTATGCATCACATTCAACTTTGCCACTGGGAAGACCACTAGGTGGCGCTATGTTTAGGCCAATTTCCAGAGCCCCATGAGTCCCGCATACTTCGTCGCACATTCATAAACCTTATATCCACGCGTTTCAGTGGATATAGCTGAGTCCCCCTAGATAGGCCACGCCCATTTCCGCCTAGACTTTTTTTTCGCTAGGTGGCGATATTTGCAAACATGACTTTTCCGGGTTCTACGTGCACGTTTATCCGATTAGCACCAAATTTGGCACGTACACTCTACAGACCCTACTGACAAAAACACTCATGTACTTGTGTTGAAATTTTGAAAGATAACCGTGTTATGACGCCAGCACTTCCTGCTGATTTCACGCCAAAACAGGAAGTGGGGTGTTTCATCACAATGGTATGGTTGATTCACACCAGATTTGGAACAATGGTTTATCGTGTCTTCATTGCACAACGTGTACAATTTTGCTCAATTCCAAGCCACCACCAGAGGGTGGCGCTCTTTCAAAGTTAAGGGCTCATATCTCCGCATCGGAACGTGTGATTCTAACGTAACTTGGTACGATGATTCCCCATGGCGCCCTGAGGCTCCCCAAAAAAGGGGTACAAAAACCCGCCGCTAGGTGGCGCTCTGCTGGCCAAAAACTCTTTCTGGCCAAACCGTAACACTTAGGAATATGACATTCACAGGACACGTGTGTAGACTGCTGCCTGGAGCTCACGTACCAAAAAACGCGTTTCTAGTCGTTGTAGCGCCCCCTACAGGAACTTTAAATAACAGCCCCGGAGCCACGTTTCACGATTTTTACGAAACTTGGTGGGCCCATAGAACATCCCAAGACTCACCAAAAAGCCTCTTAAGCCCATGTCCCAATTCCCACAGGAAGCCCAATATTTTTATTTGAAATTGGGTTTTTTGCACTTTTTGCCCACTTTTAAGGATTAACTCCTACTGGACCGCTTGTCGCATCGGGTTCAAAACTTGGTCAGTGCTTTCATCTTGTCGCGCTCTACTCAAACGGTGCTCTTCGTGACTCTAAGTCGAAAGGCGTGTCCAGGGCGTGGCCTCAAAGTCGGACATTTTGCACAAATGGCAAACAGCCCCGGAGCCATGTTTCACCGATTTTTACGAAACTTGGTGGCCCATAGAACATCCCAAGACTCACACAAAAAGCCTCTTGGGCCCATATCCCAATTCCCACAGGAAGTTGGATATTTCCATTTCAATTTTGGATTTTTAGCACTTTTGAGCTTTAACTCCTCCTGGACCATTTCTCGATCGGCTTCAAACTTGGTCATGCTTACATCTTGTCGAGCTCTACTCAAACGGTGCTCTTCGTGACTCTAAGTCGAATGGCGTGTCCAGGGCGTGACCTCAAAATCGGACGTTTTGACCAAATGTCAAACTTTTAGCACTTTTGAACTTTAACTCCTCCTATAGGATTTCTCAGGTCGGCTTCAAACTTGGTCAGTGCTTACATCTTGTCGAGCTCTACTCAAACGGTGCTCTTCATGACTCTAAGTTGAAAGGCGTGTCCAGGGCGTGGCCTCAAAGTCGGACATTTTGACCACATTTTAGACTGCCTACATATACTGGCCCGATACTGCCAATCACGCGCTACTCTAATTAGAGCCCAGCAGATGGCCTGATTCCATACCAATTCAGCATCTGGGTTACAGCTCAGTCTTTTACAATGAAGTGCTCTCCCACAGCTTCTGGACTCGAGGGCTTCAGGCTGCAATGAAGTGGACTTGGGGCTGGATACTTTCATGACGTTGTTCGCAAGTCTTACGACGGCACGTCTTACAACGGCACGACTTACGATGGCACGTGTCACGATGGCACGGGTTCCGACGGCGCGGGGCACGGTTGTGCCACGGCCCGAGTGGCGTGGGGCTCGGTCCGCCCCAACGCTGCTTGCAGCTTTAATTATTCTTACGCTTGGGATCTTTGCGCCCATTTTCGACTGCCACAGCATGAACATTACGTGATTTTTATTGGCACATTCGTCGTGCCTGCTGAAAAATTCGATATTTCATACGTCGCGTTCACGTCACTCACTAGGAAGACCACTAGGTGGCGCTATTTTTAGGCAAATTTTCAGAGGCCCATAACTCCCACATACATTGACGCACATTCATGAAACACATATCCACGCGTTCGGGGGATGTAGCTGAGTCGCCCTATATAGGCCACGCCCATTTCCGTCTAGACTTTTTTTCCACTAGAGGGCGATATGTGCAAAAATGACTTTTCCAGGTTTCTCCGTGCACGTTTGTCCGATTCGCACGAAATTTGGCACGTACACTCGGCAGACCGCCCTGACAAAAAACACTAATGTAAAGTATGTCAAAATTTTGCAAAATACGCGCGTTATGACGTCACAACTTCCTGCTGATTTCGCGTCAAAACAGGAAGTGGGGTGTTTCGTCACAAAAGTATGCCCGATTCACACCAAATTTGGAACAATAGTTAAACATGTGTTCATTGCGCGTCGTGCACAATTTTACACAATTTCACGGCACCACCACAAGGTGGCGCTCTTTCAAAGTTAACGGCTTATTTCTCCGCATCGCCACGTGCGATTAAAACGTAAATTGGTACACTGCATGCCCATGGCACACTGAGGCTCTCCTAAAAAGGGGGAAAAAATCTGCCACTAGGTGGCGCTCTAGTGGCCGAAGACTCATTCTGCGCAAACCGTAATAGTTATGAATATGAAATTCACAGGACACGTGTAGACTGCTGTCTGGAGCTCACGTACCAAAAATCGCGTTTCTACTGCTTGTACCGCCCCCTACAGGACTTTAAGGAAGTCAGATATTTCAATTTTACATTATTGATTTTTAGCACTTTTGCGGATTAACTCCTCCTAGGAATTTCTCGGATCGGCTTCAAACTTGCTCACTTATTTCACCTTGTCGAGCTCTATTTAAACGGTGCTCTTCGTGACTCTAAGTCGAAAGGCGTGTCCAGGGCGTGGCCTCAAAGTCGGCCATTTTCACCAAATCTCAAACTTTTTAGCACTTTTGAGCTTTAACTCCTCCTAGGGAATTTCTCGGATCGGCTTCAAACTTAATCAGTAATTTCACCATGTCGAGCTCTACTCAAACGGTGTTCTTCGTGACTGTATGTCGAACGGCGTGTCCGTGGCGTAACCTCAAAGTCGGCCGTTTTGACCAAATGTCAAACTTCTTAGCACTTTTAAGCTTTAACTCCTCCTACAGTTTTTCTCAGATCGGCTTCAACCTTAGTCAGTACGTTCACCCTGTCGACCTACACTCAAACGGTGCTCTTCGTGACTGTACGTCAAAGGGCGTGTACATACCGTGGCCTCAAAGTCGGACGTTTTGACCACATGTCAAACTGATGTCATTTCAGCCTTCCATTTGGATTAACTCCTCCTACAGGTTTTATCGGATCAGCTTCAAACTTGGTAACTACATTCATCTTGTCGAGCTCTTCTCAAACGGTGCTCTTCGTGACTGTACGTCGAAATGCATATCCGTGGCGTAGCCTCAAAGTCGCCACATTTTAATATGGCTCCATATGCTGGCCCAATGCTGGCAATCACGTGCTGGTCTAATAAGTGTCCACCAGATGGTGCCAAATCCCAACAGACCAATACAATGTTTAACACAAATCCTGTCCTACAAACATACACATGCTATCTTTTGTCCTACAAACATACACATGCTATCTTTTGATAGAAACTTGCACACATTTCAGCTAATCTCACACTTTCTTTCAGATCCTACACATTCATACAATATATGTTAGTTTTGTGCATCTGGGTGATATTGTTATCTGTGACACTTTGGGTTAGGTATAGTAGTCTCATTATAACACACTCATGTGCAACAGGTATATCACATGGATTGTGTTTGAACATGAGGTTTACCTGAACGGTCAGATAGTGATGTAGGAGCATTATCATTTGCAGGTGTGCCATTTACTGTACCTGCAGTGACAGCAGAGTTGGAAGAGGATGAGGCTGAGTTTAACCAGGAGGATCATCATGAGTGGAGTGACGTGGGGTTGGGAGTGGGCTGACGTGACACTTTCGTGACGTGGTCTGCGCGTTTTACGACGGCACGTGTTACGACGGCGTGGGACGCGGTTGCAGCCACGGCCCGAGTTACGTGGGGCTCGGTCCGCCTCAACGCTGCTCGCAGCTTTAATTAAGGACCGAGCAGGGAACCTGCAAGGTCCTTATTGTAATTGGTCCGTTTCTTATTAAGGACCGAGCAGGAACCTGCAAGGTCCTTATTGTATTTGGTCCGTTAGTTATTATTAAGGACCGAGCAGGACACTGCAAGGTCCTTATTGTATTTGGTCCGTTAGTTTAATATTATTATTATTACGCTTCTGCGCTTTACGTCACATTTCGACTGCCTCAGCATGGACTTTATGTGATTTTGACTTGTCACATTCGACATGCGTGTTGAAAAATTTCATATTCTAGGCGTTACGTTCAAGTCACTAACTGCCAACACCCCTAGGTGGCGCTATATGTAATCAAATTTTCAGGGACGAATAACTCCCGCCCCGTTTGTCGCACATTCATAAAACACATATCCACGCGTTCAGTGAATGGAGCTGAGTCACCCTAGGTAGGCCACGCCCACTTCCGCCTAAACTTTTTCTCCGCTAGGGGGCGATATATGCGAAAAACACCGTTTGCCCACTCGCCCATGCACGTTTGTCCGATTTGCACCAAACTTTGCACATACGCTCTGGAGACCCTACTGACAAACTCACTAATGTACAGTCTGTCGAAATTTTCAGAGATGAGCGCGTTATGAAGTTAGCACTTCCTGCCGATTTCGCATAAAAACAGGAAGTGGCTCGTTTCGTCACAATGGTATGCCCGATTCACACCAAATTCGGACCAATGGTTTATCATGTCTTCATTGCGCATCCTGCACAATTTTGCACTGTTTCAACCAACCACCACACGGTGGCGCTCTTTCAAACTTAACGGCTTATATCTCAGCATCGGGAAGTGCGATTCAAACGTAACTTGGCACGATGATTGCCCATGGCGCCCTGAGCCTCCCCTAAAAGGGGGACAAAAGTTCCACCACTAGGTGGCGCTCTGATGCTCAAAAACTGATTCTGGACACACCATAATACTTATGAATATGAAATTCACAGGACACATGTAGACTGCTGCCTGGAGCTCACGTACCAAATCTCACGTTTCTACTGCGTATAGCGCCCCCTACAGGGACTTTAAACAACAGCCCCGGAACAACGTTTCACCCATTTTTACCAAACTTGGTGGGCTCATCATACGTGCCCAGACGCACCAAAAAGCCTCTTGGACCCATGTCCCAACTCCCACACGAAGTGGTATATTTCCATTTTCATTTTGGATTTTTGGCACTTTTGAGCTTTAACTCCTCCTAGAAGATTTCTCCGAACGACTTCAAACTTGGTCAGTACACTCATAAGGAGATCATGAATCTAAATTGTGCTCTGCGTTACTGTACGTCGAAGGGCGTAGCCATACCATCGTCTCAAAGTTCACCGTTTTGACCGAATTTTATACTATTTCCATATGCTGCCCAAGTCTGACAATTTTTAAACTTCTTCCATATACTCCCCCTATCCTGCCAATCACACGCTACTCTCTTTACAGCCCAGCAGATGACGCCATTGCATAACAGTTCAACATCTAGATGAAAGCTGAGTCTTTTGCAGTATCTCACACATGTTACAGCATACACTACTGTCACACACCTTCTGTACATGACAGCTTGGGACTACAATGACGAGGACTTGCTACGGCAGTGACGTCACGCTTTAGTTACATAATCCACACATATCACGACAGCACATATCACGGCGGCACGTGTGACGACGCCACATGTTACGACGGCCCATGACGCGGTTGCACCACAACCCGAGTTACGTCAGAGCGAGGTCCGCCTCAACGCTGCTCGCAGCTTTAATTAAGGACCGAGCCAGGGAACCTGGTAAGGTCCTTATTGTTTTTGGTCCGTTAGTTATTATTAAGGACCGAGCCAGGGAACCTGGTAAGGTCCTTATTGTTTTTCGATCGTTTCTTTATTATTATTATTACGCTTCACGACTTCGCGGCTTGTTTTGGGTACCTGAACGCACACTTTCCGTGATTTTTATTTGCCAAATTTTTCAGGGCTGATAAAAATTGCCAGATGATATACATCACATTCAACTTTGCCAATGCGAAGACCAGTAGGTGGCGCTATTTGTAGGCAAATTTCCAGAGGCCCATAAGTCCCGCATACTTTGTCGCACATTCATAAACCTTATATCCACGCGTTCGGGGGATGGAGCTCAGTCTCCCCAGGTAGGCCACGCCCATTTCCGCCTAAACTTTTTTTCCACTAGGGGGCGATATATGCGACAAACACCGTTTCCCCACGTACCCATTCACGTTTGTCCGATTTGCACGAAACTTTGCACGTACACTCTACAGGCCCTAATGACAAAAACACTAATGTACAGTATGTTGAAATTTTACACGATTAGCGCGTTGTGACGTTAGCACTTCCTGCTGATTTCGCGCCAAAACAGGAAGTGGGGTGTTTTGTCACAATGGTATGGCCGATTCACACCAGATTCGGAACAATGGTTTATCGTGTCTTCATTGCACAACGTGCACAATTTTGCTCAATTCCAAGCCACCACCACAGGGTGGCGCTCTTTCAAAGTTAAGGGCTCATATCTCCGCATCGGAACGTGTGATTCTAACGTAACTTGGCACGATGATTCCCCATGGCGCCCTGAGTCTCCCCTAAAAAGGGGTACAAAAACCCGCCGCTAGGTGGCGCTCTGCTGGCCAAAAACTCTTTCTAGCCAAACCGTAACACTTAGGAATATGACATTCACAGGACACGTGTAGACTGCTGCCTGGAGCTCACGTACCAAAAAACGCGGTTCTAGTCGTTGTAGCGCCCCCTACAGGAACTTTAAATAACAGCCCCGGAGCCACGTTCCACCGATTTTTACGAAACTTGGTGGGCACATAGAACATCCCAAGACTCACCAAAAAGCCTCTTAAGCCCATGTCCCAATTCCCACAGGAAGCCCAATATTTTTATTTGAAATTGGCGTTTTTTGCACTTTTTGCCCACTTTTAAGGATTAACTCCTACTGGACCGCTTGTCGCATCGGGTTCAAACTTGGTCAGTGCTTTCATCTTGTCGCGCTCTACTCAAACGGTGCTCTTCGTGACTCTAAGTCGAAAGGCGTGTCCAGGGCGTGGCCTCAAAGTCGGACATTTTGCACAAATGGCAAACAGCCCCGGAGCCACGTTTCACCGATTTTTACGAAACTTGGTGGGCCCATAGAACATCCCAAGACTCACCAAAAAGCCTCTTGGGCCCATATCCCAATTCCCACAGGAAGTTGGATATTTTTATTTCAATTTTGGATTTTTTAGCACTTTTGAGCTTTAACTCCTCCTGGACCATTTCTCGGATCGGCTTCACACTTGGTCAGTGCTTACATCTTGTCGAGCTCTACTCAAACGGTGCTCTTCGTGACTCTAAGTCGAATGGCGTGTCCAGGGCGTGGCCTCAAAATCGGACGTTTTGACCAAATGTCAAACTTTTTAGCACTTTTGAACTTTAACTCCTCCTATAGGATTTCTCAGGTCGGCTTCAAACTTGGTCAGTGCTTACATCTTGTCGAGCTCTACTCAAACGGTGCTCTTCATGACTCTAAGTTGAAAGGCGTGTCCAGGGCGTGGCCTCAAAGTCGGACATTTTGACCACATTTTAGACTGCCTACATATACTGGCCCGATACTGCCAATCACGCGCTACTCTAATTAGAGCCCAGCAGATGGCCTGATTCCATACCAATTCAGCATCTGGGTTACAGCTCAGTCTTTTACAATGAAGTGCTCTCCCACAGCTTCTGGACTCGAGGGCTTCAGGCTGCAATGAAGTGGACTTGGGGCTGGATACTTTCATGACGTTGTTCGCAAGTCTTACGACGGCACGTCTTACAACGGCACGACTTACGATGGCACGTGTCACGATGGCACGGGTTCCGACGGCGCGGGGCACGGTTGTGCCACGGCCCGAGTGGCGTGGGGGCTCGGTCCGCCCCAACGCTGCTTGCAGCTTTAATTATTAAGGACCGAGCCAGGGAACCTGGTAAGGTCCTTATTGTTTTTCGATCGTTCTTTATTATTATTATTACGCTTCACGACTTCGCGGCTTGTTTTGGGTACCTGAACGCACACTTTCCGTGATTTTTATTTGCCAAATTTTTCAGGGCTGATAAAAATTGCCAGATGATATACATCACATTCAACTTTGCCAATGCGAAGACCAGTAGGTGGCGCTATTTGTAGGCAAATTTCCAGAGGCCCATAAGTCCCGCATACTTTGTCGCACATTCATAAACCTTATATCCACGCGTTCGGGGGATGGAGCTCAGTCTCCCCAGGTAGGCCACGCCCATTTCCGCCTAAACTTTTTTTCCACTAGGGGGCGATATATGCGACAAACACCGTTTCCCCACGTACCCATTCACGTTTGTCCGATTTGCACGAAACTTTGCACGTACACTCTACAGGCCCTAATGACAAAAACACTAATGTACAGTATGTTGAAATTTTACACGATTAGCGCGTTGTGACGTTAGCACTTCCTGCTGATTTCGCGCCAAAACAGGAAGTGGGGTGTTTTGTCACAATGGTATGGCCGATTCACACCAGATTCGGAACAATGGTTTATCGTGTCTTCATTGCACAACGTGCACAATTTTGCTCAATTCCAAGCCACCACCACAGGGTGGCGCTCTTTCAAAGTTAAGGGCTCATATCTCCGCATCGGAACGTGTGATTCTAACGTAACTTGGCACGATGATTCCCCATGGCGCCCTGAGTCTCCCCTAAAAAGGGGTACAAAAACCCGCCGCTAGGTGGCGCTCTGCTGCTGCCAAAAACTCTTTCTAGCCAAACCGTAACACTTAGAATATGACATTCACAGGACACGTGTAGACTGCTGCCTGGAGCTCACGTACCAAAAAACGCGGTTCTAGTCGTTGTAGCGCCCCCTACAGGAACTTTAAATAACAGCCCCGGAGCCACGTTCCACCGATTTTTACGAAACTTGGTGGGCACATAGAACATCCCAAGACTCACCAAAAAGCCTCTTAAGCCCATGTCCCAATTCCCACAGGAAGC
Source organism: Argyrosomus japonicus (assembly GCA_015710095.1). Lineage (NCBI taxonomy): Eukaryota > Metazoa > Chordata > Actinopteri > Sciaenidae > Argyrosomus > Argyrosomus japonicus. Next base: position 13,758 of record JADEYK010001945.1, read on the forward strand.
CCAATATTTTTATTTGAAATTGGCGTTTTTTGCACTTTTTGCCCACTTTTAAGGATTAACTCCTACTGGACCGCTTGTCGCATCGGGTTCAAACTTGGTCAGTGCTTTCATCTTGTCGCGCTCTACTCAAACGGTGCTCTTCGTGACTCTAAGTCGAAAGGCGTGTCCAGGGCGTGGCCTCAAAGTCGGACATTTTGCACAAATGGCAAACAGCCCCGGAGCCACGTTTCACCGATTTTTACGAAACTTGGTGGGCCCATAGAACATCCCAAGACTCACCAAAAAGCCTCTTGGGCCCATATCCCAATTCCCACAGGAAGTTGGATATTTTTATTTCAATTTTGGATTTTTAGCACTTTTGAGCTTTAACTCCTCCTGGACCATTTCTCGGATCGGCTTCACACTTGGTCAGTGCTTACATCTTGTCGAGCTCTACTCAAACGGTGCTCTTCGTGACTCTAAGTCGAATGGCGTGTCCAGGGCGTGGCCTCAAAATCGGACGTTTTGACCAAATGTCAAACTTTTTAGCACTTTTGAACTTTAACTCCTCCTATAGGATTTCTCAGGTCGGCTTCAAACTTGGTCAGTGCTTACATCTTGTCGAGCTCTACTCAAACGGTGCTCTTCATGACTCTAAGTTGAAAGGCGTGTCCAGGGCGTGGCCTCAAAGTCGGACATTTTGACCACATTTTAGACTGCCTACATATACTGGCCCGATACTGCCAATCACGCGCTACTCTAATTAGAGCCCAGCAGATGGCCTGATTCCATACCAATTCAGCATCTGGGTTACAGCTCAGTCTTTTACAATGAAGTGCTCTCCCACAGCTTCTGGACTCGAGGGCTTCAGGCTGCAATGAAGTGGACTTGGGGCTGGATACTTTCATGACGTTGTTCGCAAGTCTTACGACGGCACGTCTTACAACGGCACGACTTACGATGGCACGTGTCACGATGGCACGGGTTCCGACGGCGCGGGGCACGGTTGTGCCACGGCCCGAGTGGCGTGGGGGCTCGGTCCGCCCCAACGCTGCTTGCAGCTTTAATTATTAAGGACCGAGCCAGGGAACCTGGTAAGGTCCTTATTGTTATTGGTCCGTTAGTTATTATTATTACGCTTCATCACGACTTCTCGGCTTGTTTTGAGTGCCTGAATGTGCACTTTCCGTGATTTTTATTTGGCAAATTTGTCAGGGCTGGTGAAAAATTATATATTCTACGCGTCACATTCAACTTTGCCATTAGGAAGACCACTAGGTGGCGCTATATGTGGTCAAATTTTCAGGGACAAATAAGTCCCGCCCCGTTTGTCGCACATTCATAAAACACATATCCACGCGTTCAGTGGATGTAGCTGAGTCACCCTAAGTAGGCCACGCCCACTTCCGCCTAAACTTTTTTTTCGCTAGGGGGCGATATATGCAAAACACACCGTTTTCCCACGCACCCATGCACGTTTGTCCGATTTGCACGAAACTTTGCACGTGCACTCTGGAGACCGTACTGACAAAGTCACTAATGTACAGTATGTTGAAATTTTGAAAGATAAGCGCGTTATGACGTTAGCACTTCCTGCCGATTTCGCCTCCAAACAGGAAGTGGGGTGTTTAGTCACAATGGTATGGCCAATTGACACCAAATTTGGAACAATAGTTTATCATGTCTTCATTGCGCATCCTGCACAATTTTACACAATTTCAACCCACCGCCACAGGGTGGCGCTCTTTCAAAGTTAACGGCTCATATCTCCACATCGGAACGTGTGATTCTAACGTAACTTGGTACGATGATTCCCCATAGCGCCCTGAGGCTCCCCTAAAAAGGGGTACAAAAACCCGCCGCTAGGTGGCGCTCTAGTGGCCGAAAACTCTTTCTGCCCAAACCATAATACTTAGGAATATGACATTCACAGGACACGTGTAGACTGCTGCCTAGAGCTCACGTACCAAAAAACGCGATTCTAGTCGTTGTAGCGCCCCCTACAGGAACTTTAAATAACAGCCCCGGAGCCACGTTTCACCGATTTTTACGAAACTTGGTGGGCCCATAGAACATCCCAAGACTCACCAAAAAGCCTCTTGGACCCATGTCCCAATTCCCACAGGAAGTTGGATATTTCCATTTCAATTTTGGATTTTTAGCACTTTTGAGCTTTAACTCCTACTGAACCATTTCTCGCATCACCTTCAAACTTGGTCAGTGCTTACATCTTGTCGCGCTCTACTCAAACGGTGCTCTTCGTGACTCTAAGTCGAAAGGTGTGTCCAGGGCGTGGCCTCAAAGTTGGACATTTTGCACAAATGGCAAACAGCACCGAGCCACATTTCACCGATTTTTACGAAACTTGGTGGGTCCATAGAACATCCCAAGACTCACCAAAAAGCCTCTTGGACCCATGTCCCAATTCTCACAGGAAGTTGGATATTTCCATTTCAATTTTGGATTTTTGCCACTTTTGAGCTTTAACTCCTCCTGAACCATTTCTCGCATCGGCTTCAAACTTGGTCAGTGCTTTCATCTTGTCGAGCTCTACTCAAACGGTGCTCTTCGTGACTCTAAGTCAAATGGCGTGCCCAGGGCGTGACCTCAAAGTTGGACGTTTTGACCAAATGTCAAAATTTTTAACACTTTTCAACTTTAACTCATCCTACAGGATTTCTCTGGTCAGCTTCAAACTTGGTCAGTGCTTTCATCTTGTCGACCTCTACTCAAACGGTGCTCTTCGTGACTGTAAGTCGAAAGGCGTGTCCAGGGCGTGGCCTCAAAGTCGGACATTTTGACCAATGTTATACTGGCTCCATATAATGGCCCGATGCTGCCAATCATGCGCTAATCTAATTAGAGCCCAGCAGATGGCCTGATTCCATACCAGTTCAGCATCTGGGTTACAGCTCAGTCTCTTACAATGACGTGCTCTCCCACAGCTTCTGGACTCGAGTGCTTCACACTGCAATGAAGTGGGCTTGAGACTGGATACTTTCATAACGTTGTTCGCAAGTCTTACGACGGCACGACTTACGATGGCACGTGTCACGACGGCACGGGTTCCGACAGCCCGGGCGCGGTTGGGCCACGGCCCGAGTGGCGTGGGGGCTCGGTCCGCCCCAACGCTGCTTGCAGCTTTAATTATTATTACGTTTCATCACGACTTCGCGGCTTGTTTTGAGTTCCTAAACGTGCACTTTCCGTGCTTTTTATTTGCCAAATTTGTCAGGTCTGCTGAAAAATTATATATTCTATGCATCACATTCGACTTTGCCACTGGGAAGACCAATAGGTGGCGCTATATTTTGGCCAATTTCCAGAGCCCCATGAGTCCCGCATACTTCGTCGCACATTCATAAACCTTATATCCACGCGTTCAGTGGATATAGCTGAGTCGCCCTAGATAGGCCACGCCCATTTCCGCCTAGACTTTTTTTTCACTAGGGGGCGATATTTGCAAAAATGACTTTTCCAGGTTTCTACGTGCACGTTTATCCGATTCGCACCAAATTTGGCACGTACACTCTACAGACCCTACTGACAAAAACACTCATGTACATTGTGTTGAAATTTTGAAAGATAACCGTGTTATGATGTCAGCACTTCCTGCTGATTTCACGCCAAAACAGGAAGTGGGGTGTTTCGTCACAATGGTATGGCCGATTCACACCAGATTTGGAACAATGGTTTATCGTGTCTTCATTGCACAACGTGCACAATTTTGCTCAATTCCAAACCACCACCACAGGGTGGCGCTCTTTCAAAGTTAAGGGCTCATATCTCCGCATCGGAACGTGTGATTCTAACGTAACTTGGTACGATGATTCCCCATGGCGCCCTGAGGCTCCCCTAAAAAGGGGTACAAAAACCCGCCGCTAGGTGGCGCTGTGGTGGCCAAAATATCTTTCTGCCCAATTGTAATACTTAGGAATATGACATTCACAGGACACGTGTAGACTGCTGCCTGGAGCTCACGTACCAAAAAACGCGTTTCTAGTCGTTGTAGCGCCCCCTACAGGAACTTTAAATAACAGCCCCGGAGCCACGTTTCACCGATTTTTACGAAACTTGGTGGGCCCATAGAACATCCCAAGACGCACCAAAAAGCCTCTTAAACCCATGTCCCAATTCCCACAGAAAGCTCAATATTTTTGTTTGAAATTGGCGTTTTTGGCACTTTTTGCCCACTTTTAAGGATTAACTCCTCCTGGACCACTTCTCCCATCGGGTTCAAACTTGGTCAGTCCTTTCATCTTGTCGAGCTCTACTGAAACGGTGCTCTCCGTGACTCTAAGTTGAAAGGCGTGTCCAGGGCGTGGCCTCAAAGTTGGACATTTTGACCAATGTTACACTGGCTCCATATACTGGCCCCATGCTGCCAATCACACGTTACTCTAATTAGAGCCCAGCAGATGGCGGAATTCCATACCAGGTCAGCATCTGAGTTACAGCTCAGTTTTTTACACTGAAGTGCTCTACCACAGCTTCTGGACTCGAGTGCTTCAGACTGCAAGAAAGTGGGCTTGGGACTGGATACTTTCATGACGTTGTTCGCAAGTCTTACGACGGCACGTCTTACGATGGCACGTGTCACGACGGCACGGGTTCCGACGGCGCAGGGCACGGTTGTGCCACGGCCCGAGTGGCGTGGGGGCTCGGTCCGCCCCAACGCTGCTTGCAGCTTTAATTATTATTATTATTATTATTATTATTATTACGTTTCATCACGACTTCACGGCTTGTTTTGAGTTCCTAAACGTGCACTTTCCGTGCTTTTTATTTGCCAAATTTGTCAGGTCTGCTGAAAAATTATATATTCTATGCATCACATTCAACTTTGCCACTGGGAAGACCAATAGGTGGCGCTATGTTTAGGCCAATTTCCAGAGCCCCATGAGTCCCGCATACTTCGTCGCACATTCATAAACCTTATATCCACGCGTTCAGTGGATATAGCTGAGTCCCCCTAGATAGGCCACGCCCATTTCCGCCTAGACTTTTTTTTCACTAGGGGGCGATATTTGCAAAAATGACTCTTCCGGGTTTCTCCGTGCACGTTTATCCGATTCGCACGAAATTTGGCACGTACACTCTACAGACCCTACTGACAAAAACACTTATGTACATTGTGTTGAAATTTTGAAAGATAACCGTGTTATGACGTCAGCACTTCCTGCTGATTTCACGCCAAAACAGGAAGTGGAATGTTTCGTCACAATGGTATGGCCGATTCACACCAGATTTGGAACAATGGTTTATCGTGTCTTCATTGCACAACGTGCACAATTTTGCTCAATTCCAAGCCACCACCACAGGGTGGCGCTCTTTCAAAGTTAAGGGCTCATATCTCCGCATCGGAACGTGTGATTCTAACGTAACTTGGTACGATGATTCCCCATGGCGCCCTGAGGCTCCCCTAAAAAGGGGTACAAAAACCCGCCGCTAGGTGGCGCTCTGCTGACCAAAAACTCTTTCTGGCCAAACCGTAACACTTATGAATATGACATTCACAGGACACGTGTAGACTGCTGCCTGGACCTCATGTACCAAAAAACGCGGTTCTAGTCGTTGTAGCGGCCCCTACAGGAACTTTAAATAACAGCCCCGGAGCCACGTTTCACCGATTTTTACGAAACTTGGTGGGCCCATAGAACATCCCAAGACTCACCAAAAAGCCTCTTAGGCCCATGTCCCAATTCCCACAGGAAGCCCAATGTTTTTATTTGAAATTGTCGTTTTTTGCACTTTTTGCCCACTTTAAGGATTAACTCCTCCTACTGGACCGCTTGTCGCATCGGGTTCAAACTTGGTCAGTGCTTTCATCTTGTCGCGCTCTACTCAAACGGTGCTCTTCGTGACTCTAAGTCGAAAGGCGTGTCCAGGCGTGACCTCAAAGTTGGACGTTTTGACCAAATGTCAAAATTTTTAACACTTTTCAACTTTAACTCCTCCTACAGGATTTCTCTGGTCAGCTTCAAACTTGGTCAGTGCTTTCATCTTGTCGACCTCTACTCAAACGGTGCTCTTCGTGACTGTAAGTCGAAAGGCGTGTCCAGGGCGTGGCCTCAAAGTCGGACATTTTGACCAATGTTATACTGGCTCCATATAATGGCCCGATGCTGCCAATCATGCACTAATCTAATTAGAGCCCAGCAGATGGCCTGATTCCATACCAGTTCAGCATCTGGGTTACAGCTCACTCTCTTACAATGACGTGCTCTCCCACAGCTTCTGGACTCGAGTGCTTCACACTGCAATGAAGTGGGCTTGAGACTGGATACTTTCATAACGTTATTCGCAAGTCTTACGACGGCACAACTTACGATGGCACGTGTCACGACGGCACGGGTTCCGACAGCCCGGGGCGCGGTTGGGCCACGGCCCGAGTGGCATGGGGGCTCGGTCCGCCCCAACGCTGCTTGCAGCTTTAATTTTTCTTTGTCATAGGCACTTTACGTCATATTTCGACTGCCTCAGCATGGACTTTACGTGATTTTGACTTGGCACATTCGACATGCCTGGTGAAAAATTTCATATTCTAGGCGTTACGTTCAAGTCACTAACTGCCAACACCCCTAGGTGGCGCTATATGTGGTCAAATTTTCAGGGCCGAATAACTCCCGCCCCGTTTGTCGCACATTCAAAAAACACATATCCACGCGTTCGGGGGATGTAGCTGAGTCTCCCTAGGTAGGCCACGCCCACTTCCGCCTAAACTTTTTTTTCGCTAGGGGCGATATATGCGAAAAACACCGTTTTCCCGCTCAGCCATGCACGTTTGTCCGATTTTCACGAAACTTTGCACGTACACTCTACAGACCCTACTGACAAGAACACTAATGTACATTGTGTTGAAATTTTGAAAGCCAAGCGCGTTATGACGTTAGCACTTCCTGCCGATTTCGCATGAAAACAGGAAGTGGGTTGTTTCGTCACAATCGTATGCCCGATTCACAACAAATTCGTACCAATGGTTTATCATGTCTTCATTGCGCTTCCTGCACAATTTTACACAATTTCAACCAACCACCACAGGGTGGCGCTCTTTCAAAGTTAACGGCTTATATCTCGGCAACGCAACGTGTCATTCAAACGAAACTTGGCACGCTGATTGCCCATGGCGCCCTCAGCCTCCCCTAAAAAGGGGAAAAAAATTCCACCGCTAGGTGGCGCTGTGCTCTCCAAAAACTCATTCTGAGCTAACCGTAACAGTTAGCAATATGGCATTCACAGGACACGTGTGGACTACTGCTGCTGGAACTCACGTACCAAAAATCGCGTTTCTAGCCGTTGTAGCGCCCCCTACAGGAACTTTGAAGAAAAGCCCCGGAGCCACGTTTCGCCAATTTCGACGAAACTTGGTAGACCCATAGAACATCCAAATACGCACCAAAAAGCCTCTTGGACCCATACTCCAACTCCCACAGGAAGTCAGATATTTCCAATATAATTTTTCATTTTTAGCACTTTTGAGCTTTAACTCCTCCTAGGGGATTTCTCCCATTGGCTTCAAACTTGGTCAGTACACTCATAAGCACGTCCTCAATCTAAATTGTGCTCTGCGTAACCGTACATCGAAAGGCGTGGCCGTACCATGACCTCAAAATCGGCCGAGTCACATTTTTTCCACTTTAATTTTTTATTTTTACCACTTTTGTAATTTAACTCCTCCTGAACGATTTCTCGGATCGGCTTCAAACTTGGTCAGTACACTCATGAGTGCGTGCTTAATCTAAATTGTGCTCTGCATAACTCTATGTCAAACGGCGTGGCCATACCATGGCCTCAAAGTCGGCCGTTTTAACCGAATGTCTTTTGAGCTTTAACTCCTCCTAGGGTCTGCTTCAAACTTGGTCACTAATTCACCGGGTCTGCTTCAAACTTGGTCACTAATTCACCGATTTACGAAACTTGGTAGGCCCATGGACCCATGGTCCAAAAAAAGCCTCTTGGTCACTAATTCACCGATTTACGAAACTTGGTAGGCCCATGGACCCATGGTCCAAAAAAAGCCTCTTGGACCCATGGTCCAACTCCCACAGGAAGTCAGATATTATCATTTCATTTTTAGATTTTTAGCACTTGGTAGGCCCATAGAACATGCTAAGATGCACCAAAAAGCCTCTTGGACCCATGGTCCAACTCCCACAGTAAGTCAGATATTATCATTTCATTTTTAGATTTTTAGCACTTGGTAGGCCCATAGAACATGCCAAGATGCACCAAAAAGCCACATGCCAAGATGCACCAAAAAGCCTCTTGGACCCATGGTCCAAAAAAAGCCTCTTAACTCCTCCTAGAATAATATATCTCAACAGCTATATTTTTGTAGGTGTGAGACAGAGAGAGAGAGAGAGACAGACAAGGAGAGAGAGAGAAAAATATTATTTTATTATTGTATTTTCTGATGGCAGTGTACAAAATAAAAACGGAGCAGGAGTTTTTGTCGCACTGCATGCATCCATGATCACCATAGCAACATGTAAACATATGTCGCACTTTTGTGACGTCGGCGCCTGCCTTAAAACTCCGCCTCTGGGTTTACATGCAAACAACGTTTTCTATCGATGCCACGCCCCCCCCATCCCTGTCTTCTGATTGGCTGAATTCAAATATCGCATAGGTGTATCGAAAGGTATAAATATCCTGTTTGACGGTTATGCGTCGTCTTGCTGTTTGCAATACTGAGAGGAGAGGAGTGTTTGCATCTGTAAGGCTCATAAACAGCGCGAGAAAGATTTTTTCACCGTTTTTTCACGGATTATATCTTTGACCTCCATTATTAATAAGGTGAGTTTCTTTTTTATTCTTCATTTAACCTTATACTGACTGAAAACTGTTGTTAGTAGCTGATTTTATGTGAACTGTTGAATACTACATATTGAAAAGCAGCATTTTTTTATCATTGTTAGTATAATGTTGGTTACTAGCATTGCATGTAGTCAGCACACTGTGGTTAAAAGCGGATACGTAATGCAGGTATTTATGAAATGTGTGTGCACTTGTATGGGCAATTCACCACACTGTGGTTAAAAGCGGATACGTAATGCAGGTAGGCGGAACTTTATTACGTTGATTCTATTCAGCTTCATGAGATTTAGCAACGGCTCGCGTCAAAATAGAACTGCTACGTAATGATAGCGCTGCAGAGCGGAGAGTCGCTGCTGGGACGCTGCTGAGATGTTCATTGATTAGAGTGGCAGCGATCAGCTCCGGTGACCGTGGCGCTTACGTTACTCGGCGCTTACGTTACTCGGCGCTTACGTCCCCGGTATGAATGGCCTTTAGCTCGTGTACTAACCGTAACAGCTGCAATGAGACCGACACATAGTGAAAATTGCCGTGTTTTCTATGTGGGGCAGGGAGGATGAAACTATATGAACCTTACGGACATTTTCTGTCACTTTATGTGCTTTACTTTGAATTAAATTCCCACACTACCATCTCAAACATTAACCTGTATTCACTTATGTATTAGTTAAAGCGTAGGGAAAAATATAAACAACATATATACATGTTTCACTGGAATTATTTGTTGTCTTTACAGCTAATGACTAATGTAATACGTACACAAAATAGCTTAAGTATAATGTAAATATAAAGCGCTACTGTATATGTTGGTGAGATAAGTGAGATAAAGTCACCAACAGTAATATGATCTCTTTGTTGAAGTGAATTCTGCCTTTATTTGCTGTGAACATGAACAGCTATTGTCAAGCAATCACACCAGCTCTTATTAGCGTCTCTGTCATATCTCTGACTGTGTACAGCTTCTGTCTTACTCATACTGTGGTCATAAAGATACCATATGTTTCATGATTGTTTTCATTAACATCTTATGATCTTAATCTAAGCATGAAGTGTCATCACGTCTGTCCTCATGACGCAATTGTGTTTATATGGTTTTTAGATGCCGCGAGGCAAGAACCACCGGATGTCCCAGGCTGCCAAGAGGAGGGAGGCAGCCCGTCAGCCTTTGGCTGTGGAGCATCTGCCACCACGCCCTGAGTTTGTTCCACGTAAGTATACAGTTTTCTTTTCCTTCAAATTTCATCAAGATCTACGTGAAGAGTAAAGGAGTTGTGACTGTAAATTTGGGCAACATTTGTGTAATCTCTGAGTAATGTTTTTCTTTCTGTGGCTAGGCCGTGGTACTGGGAGACGCGGGCGTGTGACGAAGTATCCAGTTTCTGTGTCTGGCAAGACACACAAGCTGGTGCTTCCAGCGCAATCCCATGACAAGAAGGTAATCTATTGTTTACAAATTTGTTAGCAAATAATCTGAGTGAAACCTCAATTCTAAATTGCTTTTATTCTGTTTTCCCAGTTTGTCCTGCTTGTCGGGGATTCCCATCTGCGCTGCTTCGCAGATGGGGCTGTGAGGATGTCAAAGGGAAACCTTTCCTTTGGCGTCATGTCCACCCCGGGGGGCAGTGCGTGCCATTTGCGGACTGAACTCATCCATGCCAGTCTGCCCAGGACACCAGATGCAGTGTGCATCTTGGCCCCTGGCAACAACCTGTCCACCAGCAGCACCCATGAGGTGGCCGGGGTGGACTTCCAGAAGCTTTTGCTCAGTGCGCGTTCTCGCTGGGACAATGTAAGTTGCTTTGTGTAACACTGAGTTTTGCTAGATGAACTATTCTAGCATAATGTGTGTTTTTAAATAGATGGTCATTTTGAACTACACTAGGTTGGTATTTAAAAACTGCTGTTGTGTTTTAGGTGTTTGTGGTTGACTTTGTTCCCCGGCTGAACGTTGCGCCCGAACTGCAGGAGCTCCTGAGTCGGGAGTATCGCACTGTGGCAAACAGAATGGGTATGTCTCAACTGCATTTGTGAACATTACAATGTGTTACAAATTGATGTACGCTTACTTATTTTGCTGTAATTAATATATCCAAGTACATCAATCAACCACATTTCTATATTTGTTTCTTAGGTGTGAAGTACTACTCCACATTTGAGCATTTCCCGTTCAGTCGCTTGGATCTGTGGGTCGGTGATAGTGTAAGTATCATGCTGTGTAGAAACGAGATCTTTCATTTCACTACTCTGTAGTTGCATTTATAGTCCAGGTTAATAGAAAGTCAATGTTGCCTGTAGTAAATGTATTATTCTAATATTGGCAGGTTCACTTGAGCGACGACGTGGGCACGCCCATTCTTGCCACGTTGCTGTGGGACGCTTCCTACAAGCAACTGGAGGTGCCAGAGCCAAAGGCACAGGTTTCTCAACCAACTCCACCGCCTGTTCCAAGGACCTCTCCAAAGGTGGTACTCAAGGAAGAGGTCTTTGTTCCTGCCCCTTCACCTCCCCCCCCTGACCCACACACCTGGATGCAAATGGTGAAGGGCAAGAAGGTAATATTTGCAAACTGTCCTGGTGGTTTTCCCCGCCGATATGTGCTTCATAGTTCAAAGTCAGAAGTGTTCACCATGCATGCATTTTAAGTATTTGCTATTTTCTCATTGCAGCGGCTCCAGTCCGAGGAGCAGCTCTGCAGTCCATCCAAAAGGCTCGCAGTTCGTCACGAGGTTTGTTACTTACATACTTGCATTAATGTTTACATATGTTCATTGCTTCTATATCTGTGCGCATTGATTTTATGCGATGGCGCTTGTGACTAATATGCTGTTTCGATGTTTAATACACAGGTGGACAGGCGTCCAATTGTGCTGAGGGAGTGCTTCATCCCCCTGAATCCTATCAGGTTCAGCACTGGCATGTTGGCTGCCATGGACGCTCTGGTTCCAGCTCATCTTGCAAGCCCTGACTGCCCAGCTGTTCCACGAGACACAACGGTGAGTTGACACTGAGTAATGACTTGATTGGGGTCTTTTGAATTGTATTCTTTCCTTTAAACAATCCTGTATCTGTTCTAAAAGCGTGTTTGTTTGTCTTGCATCAGAGACCGAAGGTGCAGCGAGGACCGAAACCCGTTCGGTCCAAGAGGATACTTGCAGTGGCACAGGTTTGTCTTTATGCCATTAATGTAATCACGAGTCACAGTATAAATGGTAAACACTAATGACGTAACAGTTTCTTTACTTGTTTACTGCTTTGGAGGTTATTTAAATAATAAGAAAATACATGGTTATTTTTACAGGTGGAGGAGGCGTGTCCCAGGCTGACCTCTGCCAATGCTGTGGATGTGGTTGCACAGGTACACTTTGATATGTGTATATGTGTATATCAGTTTATCTTGATATGCATGTGGCCCTTTGTCCAAAACAAATGATGTAATACATGTCATAATTATTGTTATGATTAGCAAGTTGTTTCAAATTCAAAGTGACAGTTTTGACAATGTGTTGTATTGATTGGTTTTAGGCGGATGCACCCCCAAACTGCTGTGGCCATGCCCTCAGAGGTGCCATCTACCTCTGCTGTGGAAGAGGTCGTGGGAGAGGGTGTCAGCAGGTCAGACACACCTATTGGACGCCCCTCGAGAGTATTCAAAGGTAGGTCTGATGCTAACCCGCTCTCTTGCAGGTGTTCTGAGAAACAGCAAGCGGCTGTTGTTTCTGGTACAGAGGTCAGAGCTGTGCCAGCAGCTGCTGATGTTTGTTGCACTAATAGCATGGTTGCACCCGTCAACCTTGGATGTATCTATTGCGTGCAGTGTTGTGGCTGGGCTTAAACATGTTCTTGCTCCTGTTTGTACATGGCGCGGGGCAGATATTGATAGCATTTGTTCTGAAGGCGAGAGGTTGGCTACTTGTGTAGTTAAAGCAAGTGGGACAGGTGGCTTTGAAAACGAGCTGTGTCAGATCATTGAACAGCACAGCATTTTCGGGCAGAAGTACAGTGTAGCTATTGGTCCATCTATGTGCAGTGGTTTGACCTCGTTCGAGGATGAGTGTGTGTTGTTTGAAAAACTGCAGGAACATTTGCTACATGACGGCATGTGCCTCTTGAACCTCCACAGTGCAGTTAGTGCTATTATTCGTCATGACGACTACTTTGTGGTAGTTGATTGTGGTATTCGTGATGTGTCTGGGTTGGCATCTCATACTGGCAGGTCTGTAGCTGTTTTTAACACATCCCTACAGGACCCTGATGATGCATATCAAAATCTTAGGAGCTCTCTAGTTGCAGAGTGGTATGCCATTAGCAGCTTGTCTGTGAAGGCAGGTTTTATTGAGTGTGACCTTGACAGTGGGACATTGCTGACAGATGTAGATCATGATGTCACAGTTGCAACTGCAGCTGTAGTTCAGGATAGCAGTTCACAGAGTAATCTCAGTTCTGTCAAGGGATCTTTCCATCAAGGAGATTCTCGGTTCCGCCACGCTGGAGTTCAGTGTATGGCTATCAGTTTGGTAGCCATAGCAAAACACTCCACTCACAGCGTATTTTCATGGCAGACCAACAACCTGGACAAGTTGTTGTTTTGGGGATAGCCTTTACAATAGGTTGAGGGAAAGCAAGGTCACCAGTAAACACTCTAAACTGCTTTCTGTTCCAGATTTGCCCTTACAGTATGTCATTGATGGGCAGACTTGTGACTTTGAGTACGGGCGTGATTTTGTCTCTGGAGATGTCGATGTAGTGACGGGTTATCTGATTGACAACCATATAATGACCAGTCTCAGATCTGGATTATTACAGATGTTTCTTAAATATCACACATGTCTTCTGACACTGTGTGGTAATACTTGCGCAATCATTAGTCAAGGTGGTCGTTTTGCTGTAGTTGACTCACATGCACGCAGTGTGGATGGGATGGTGGATGAGCGAGGGAACAGTGTTGTTGTGTATTTCACTTGTCTGGATGATGTATTTGCTCACATCTGCAAGTTTGCGACTTCATACACACGGCCCCAAAACGTTTGAGATTGCCGGTGTTTGTGTAACCCACAGACGTGCAGTTTTGTCCAGTAATTTGCCATCCAGTTCAACACCAGCAGTAGAAACCTGGAAAACTCACTTGGCTTGTGTTTTACCCATGCAGCAAGCAGTTGGGTACAAAATAATAGATAGTAAGCTCTCGAGCCCTGTTTCTTCGTCAGAGACACTGAGTAACAGTGATGATGCTGAAGCTAATTCAGATGTTGTTTGTGTAGGTGATGCTTTGAGTAAAGCCCTCCACTTTAACCCGATTTCTGGGAAAGTTGCAGAATCCCTGTGCAAACGGTTGAGCGTTAGTTCAGAGAAAGTAGATGTGCTTCGTAAAGAAGTTGGTCCGTTGGGTGCTCCTTGTATGAAGGAGACAATAATTGGGGATGGTAACTGTTTCTTTAGAGCAGTTAGTCAGGCTGTGTGTGGTACACAAAAGCATCACAGAAAAATTAGACTTGCTGTCGTAAAACATTTGAAAGTTAACGGTGGTGCTTTAAGATCTGAGTATTCTTCAATGCAGGAATATCTCACACTGTCAAAAATGGCCAATGTCGGCAGTTGGGCCACTGAGGTAGAGATTCAAGCAGCAGCAGACTTTTTTGGTGTAAGTGTATTCACTTACTGTGACAATCGCTGGCTTGAATATAGTTGTAAGTACAGACCGTTGTCAGATCAGGGGATTTATTTAGAAAATGTTAACGGTAACCACTATGAGACTGTTGTTTGTGTTCAGCTGCCAAACAGGCACTGTTGCTAATGAGTATTGCAAAGTAGGCAGATACAATTTTAGGAAACGTAGTGTTTGTGCAGAAGATTTGAGTTCAGTTGCATCCTCAACTCGGAAACTGAAGTAGACATTATTGAACAAAATGTAATACAACAACAGCATAGTAGATTATCTGTAAAAGATCAATCTGTAACTAAGTTGTCTCTGTCTAAGCATTTGATCAATAAAAGAAAATTACAAAAAAAACAAAAATATCAGGAAAACAGGCAAAAATATCTAGAAAACTTTAAAATTAATTATCAGGAAAATAAAATAAAACTAAGGGAAATACGTAGAACTAGATATCTGACACATGATTCACTGAGGCACAAACTAAAGGAAATAAGTAAAACAAAATATCATAAAAGTACGTCTCACAGGGATACAGTAAAGGAAAAGAATAAAAATAAATATCATTTAAATAAATCTCTCAGAGACAGAGTAATTGAATTGAGCAAAACTAAATATCGTAGCAATACATGTCACAGGGACAGAGTAATGAAATTCAGTAAAAGTAAATATCGTAACAATACGTTTCACAGGCAAAATGTGAAATCCATAACTAGAAAAAAATACCATGGAGATCATCAGGTTAGGCAACGTCTGATTGCACATATTCAATTAAAGAGGCAACAAATAAAAGAGACGTTAACTGAATTTGATGTAGTTATGAAGCACTTTTTAACAAAAGTAAAAGACGGCCCAGATTTTGTCTGTTGTGTGTGTTTTAGGAAGTTGTTTAGAAATCAAGTCTCACCTTGTAACACAGATGATTATAGTTCAAGGAAAGCCACAGCTTTGATTGCAGGTAAATGTATTAGTGATGAATATGTGCACAAATGTAGTAACGATTGTGTTTTGCCGTGTCAGTGTTAGACACGCCTAGGGGAAAGCTGTGGATTTGTTCCAGCTGTCATCAGAAGATTAGTAGCGGGAAAATGCCACCTGAAAGTGCCACAAATAATTTGGCGCTGTGTTCCATTGCCCCAGAATTAGCCAGCTTGAATGCTTTGGAGCAACATTTAATTGCACTGCATATTCCGTTCATGAAGATGCTAGCGTTGCCGAAAGGTGGCCAGAATGGCGTCCATGGTCCTGTAACGTGTGTTCCTGCGAACATTGTGCAGACAAGCAACTTGTTGCCGCGTTCAGACATGGAGGGCTCATTGCTGCCAGTCAAACTGAAGCGCAAGCTCACATACAAGGGACATTATGAGTACCAGTATGTTGACGCTATGCGCATCAAGCAGGCTTTGCAATATTTGAAAGAAACGGACTAATGCACATTACAAGGATGTTGAGTTTAACGAAGCGTGGCTAAATGAGTTCTGTAGGAAGAGGACAGTGTGGCAGAGAAGGATAGCGCAGCTGTAGATGCTGATGCTGAGGATGAAAGCGCTGCTGCTGCTGAGGAAGATGACCTTCTGCATGACAGACAACAGCATTGTATGTTTCAGGACACTTGCCTTATGCCCGTTGACATTGGTCAGGAAGCTCTTGATCAATATTTTGATAACATAGTAAATGTAGCTCCGGCAGAAGGAAACAGTCCTGTCAAGTTGTTGACTGATCATTCCAACGAAGCGAAATGTTTCCCGGTGTTGTTTCCAAGTGGTTCTGGAACGTACCACGACAGCAGGAATCATCCGTTGACTTTGTGCCGTTACTTTAATAACCGTATATTGCATGCTGACGGTAGATTTGCACAAAATGTTGATTACATTTTCTTTGCTCAGTACATGTCTGAGGTTCAACAGGTTGTCTCAAATGTATCGATAGCATTACGCAAGGGAAAAAGCGGGCATTTCAAACCAATAACGACCAAAGTCTGGGACGATGAGGAACAAATGAAGCAGCTGTTGCATTTTGACGAAGGGTACCGCTTCCTTAAGCCTATTAGGGGCACCCCGTCTTTTTGGCAGGGCATACAGCGCGACTTGTTAGCTTGTGTTAGGCAGCTGGGGATCCCCACGTGGTTCTGCTCTTTTTCTTTCTGCCGATATGCGGTGAAGAACTTGTTGAGTAGCATTTTAAGACAGGAAGGCAGGACAGAGACAGCCGAACAGCTGGAATGGGCAGACAGGTGTGACCTGCTGCGCCGTAATCCTGTTACTGCAGCGCGCATGTTTGATTTTCGCTGGCATGTTTTTTGAAAGAGGTCTTAATGTCTCCATCGCATCCAATTGGCAAAATTAAAGATTACTCTACAGGGTCGAATTCCAGCAGCGTGGTTCGCCCCTTTTCACTGCCTCTTTTGGATAGAAAACGCGCCGATAAACGATAAAGACAGTGACGATGAGGTAGTTCAATTTATCGATAAGTACGTCACATTTGAATTACCTGCACGAGATGAGACGCTATTGGAAATAGTTTCGTTAGTGCAAAAGCATTCGCAGCGGCATTCTAAAACGTGTAAGAAAAACACCACTGTTTGCCGTTTTAACTTTCCTAGGCCTCCGTCTGCCAGAACTTTTGTATCTCGGCCCCCTATAGAAGACGAGGAGCTAAATACAACATGCACATGTCAGGAACCTGGCACACCACTATTTGCAGACCTGTGCTGTAACATTAGGAGAGAGCAAAAAATTACAGGAAAAAAAAATGGCAGTGAACACTATGACCAAAATTAAAGAGGCCCTTTCAGATGACAATCTCAGCTTTGAGACCGTAGAGCAGTTGTTTGCTCACGTACGTGTAGACCAAAAGGCGTT